>MU227861.1:1355427-1375435 GCA_018584345.1 Thuja plicata | reverse complement strand
CTTTCAGGCATGTATATCAGAGTTGTAACCCTATTAGAAACTTGAGGGAAGGAGCACCATAGGATGTTGGGAAACTATCCACCCCAATTAAGCCCAAGAACGTTGAACAAGTAACCAACTTAATATGACGACTTGGCCCACAAGTAACAAACTCAATGAGCGTCCACCTAATGGGTAGGAGTTCATATTCCCGCATTCCTTGTGTTTCCTTTTGTTGTTTCTAATAAGATTGCTTTCTTATAACGACAAAATTATTTATGAAATAAGCAATTCAAGCAATTCATCTAGCCATATTAAATTACATATATGACCTACCAAATGGTTTAGAAATATGAACATGCAGGTTATGTCCTACTGTTGTGTGTGTGTGTGTGTGTGTGTATATAAGAATTCCTGATCTTGTTCAATGCACTCCTACAAATTAAGTCTTCTTCCTTTTATACCCTCATGTCCCTATGAAGAGAGACATCCTTTGGAAGTTGATGACCTTTCAAAATGGTCAAGACTCCTCTTAATGTTGCCTCTTCAAAATTAATCGTTGCCTTATGGATTCATTAATCGCTGCCTTTTGTTTAGAATAACTCTTGTCAATTGAGACATAATAATTGCTTTTTGTTGTGAACATGGATTGCTGGCCTTTATGACTAATTCTTAATAGGGATCGCTGCACCCTTACAATTTCCTTTTATGCTTCTTAATCCAATCGTAGCTCTTCTTCATCCACGTGGCTCTTCTGCAAAGCATTGCCTTCTCTTTATAGGTTGCTACATGAATAACTTAATATATGGATCGACTCATTGTGGCTGCTAGCTAAGGACTTGAAAAATTGTGATGTTTTATAAATAAGACAATTTTCTGTTGATTGATGCATATTTAATTTATTTACTCTTTCTTTTCAGAATAATTGAGGAGGTATTAGACAGGGACATGACAATATATAAGCGAAAAGGGTAGGGGATAGGGGGCACCCTTGTTTGACCCCAATATCATTCCGAAGCTTTCCAAAGTGCCAGCTAAGGTTCTGATTTTGACTTTAACATTCTCATAGATGCATAGGAATCCCAAGTTCTTCTATTCTATGTCAAAGCTTATCCCTACGGACCATGTTGAAAGCCTTTTTAAAATCAACAAAGCACAAAAGGTTTCAATTTTCAATGATGTGCATCAAAATAATACCATGATCAACCTTGGAATGCTTAGGCCTGAAACCAGCTTGCCCTTTTGTATGTTTATCTTTTTCTTCCACCCACTTGCTAATTCTATTTTCTCTCAAAAATTATCATTATGGTCCTATAATTAGAGGGATTATAGACGTCACTCCTCTTGAAAAGAGGTATCGCAAGGCTAGTTGTTCAATCTTCAAGAAAAACCTGCTGAATGATGCTGTTGAAAATTTTCATAACGTGTGGTACAAGAGTTTTCATTCCCTAATTTAGATATTTGGCTTGAAGCTTGACCAGGTCTTTTGTTTTTCCAACAGCCAATTTCTTAATACCCATCTTGATCTCTTGCAAAGTAAAAGGATCTGTAGTATCACAAAGAGAAGGGTGATTTTTTAATGGATCTTCTCCAACAAAAGAAGTTAGGTGTACAATGGCCAGCTAAAATTAAATTGCCAAGACTTGAATAAGAATTAAATGGAAAAACTGTAGATGCCTGAATCAGTGACTTTTGCTCAAAGTCCAGTGTTACCTGGGGACACATTTCCACCATAATTAGCAGCGTCCTGGAAACGAGTACCACACCGGGGACGGGAGGACGGCGGGAAACATTCCCTAAGTTTCTCTGATTGGGCAAGAATATTTGGAAATGTCTCCGCCTCCGGTACCTGGGGACAGCATTGACCTTTGCCGGAGAGGGCTGACCAATCCCAGGAAGGCTACGGAGGTCTGTCCTTGGCAAAAATCAACGCCAAATCAAGAAAAGCAAACACCACTTAATAACAGGACCTGGCTTATGCCTTTTAAATCAGATTTTGTTTGTAACATTTAAAAGCTGAAATTGTTGTAACTTGTAACATTTACACTTGTGTTACTTTCCTGTGCATCATCACACATCTACGATCTGATTCTTGATTAAATTTATGTTACTTAATGGTGAATTCTGTTGATGTATAAGGCAATTAAATTGCTGTTGCTGGGTCTACTTTAGAAAATATTCATTTCCTTCCACCTTCCTGCTTCTATAATTGGTGCCTAGGTAGTGCGATCTAAATTATTATTAATAAATTAAATCGTAATAGATCAATGTAGCTGTCTGATTACTAATTAATTTCATAACATAATAAAATCCTCATAGTTTTGTGCCACATTTCTATTTATTTTTCTGATCCTCATAGTTTTGTGCCACATTTCTATTTATTTTGCTGATGGTTTATACAACAAGCAATTTAACACAAACTACATTTAAATAAATTTTGCAGCTATCTATCAAATTGGCGTTTGGCAGACTAAACTAGTTCATCTGTATGTCTATGCTGTGGATGCTTGCTGTTAAATCAATCTACGTAGAAAGTTAAATTAAAGTTAATATTGCCATTCAGACTGTCTGCTGTTACAGACTAAACAGGCTATGATATTGCTATTAGGATTCAACTGTGTTGTTTTTGAGTCAAACACATTGACCCATATTTCATGAGTAGTGGTTCACAAGTAGCCATCTCTCATAAGAATGAATGGAACACTTAGCACTCATTGCGTCTAGGTGATGCTCACAGGTGTGAAGCATCGGGCCTTCCCAGGCGGTCACCCATCTCAGTATTGCTCCAACTACAGCGCACTTAACCATGGAGTTTCCTCCAACATTAAGCCCAATTAGCTTTCTATCCCATTTGCAAAACCTTCAGCGAGTGTAGTGCCTTATAAACCATTCATTATAGACTAAACAGGTTTTAGATCTCTGCATGCTTATTTCACAAACACTGACAGTCCATAAAGCTCTGTTGTATCCTGCATTAGCTAGGGTGTGCAGATTATTTACAGCTTGAGTGTTTCCAAGGAAAAATTATCTCTGTGCAAAGCGACTTAATCAAGATATCATAACGTACAGTCCAGCAGGCTATAGTTTACTTATAAGGTAAAGTGATTACCATTGTTGTGAGGACTGAACACAGCACATGTTTGGTGGATTAAAATGGCCGAATCAAAAACTATAAAAAGGTATTGCTAATGGGGTCTCTTAGCCAAATGGTATCCTAAGCTTAATAGTGTCATCTTAGTATCTGTAAGAATTTAGCACTTCACAAAATACATTGCCTATATGAAGAGATGTGTTTTAAAGTCATCTCGGCTCTAAGTGCAACTCGCAACAAGCTCTGAATTCCCCAGATAATCAAAAAATCCTCAAAGTTTGGCAAGAAAATGCAAAGCAAGTCAACGGTGTTTTTTCCAGATGTGCCCAGAAACTTATCTCGGGCGGTTTTCAGCGTCAAGTGGACTCTTGCTTGTATATCTTTCAAATTGAACGCTCAAAAAAAAGGAGCCAATTTTAAAGGTACAGACCTCGGTATGAAAAATCAAAAGATTGTCAACTGTTCCCGAAATCATTGTGTTTATGTTGAAAATTTCGTTTGAGGTAAAGATCCAATCGCAATTAAGGATTTTTTTCTTGTTGGTGGGTAAATATAGTTTATGTGAGACAAGCATGAAGATAAGAATGTGAAGGGAGAAAGGCTCACATGTCGAAGGTGCCCACGAGGGTTTCATTTGCAGATCTGAAAAAGGGAGCCAATGACTCTGCAACGGAGGCGGATTCAGAGGCTGACCCTGTTTCCACATCCACCTCATTTTGTGATGACGATGGTACGGAGACATAGGCCTTCCAATTTGCAAGTAGCGAAGTGGGGCGTAACTGAAACTGTTGCTGCTGCTCACCATTATTAGTTGGATTGACTCGTGCGAACCAGGAACGTACCCTCTCCTCCATTGCCTTCCCCTTGAATCAAATGGCGTTTACCGCAGTGCTCATTTTATGCAAATATCTTTTCAATTTTCAAAGGAGGGCTATGCCTATTTTCTGTTGCACCCGGGTCCCATCCATCTCATTTCACAATTGAATCTGAAATCTCGCTCGCCCGAAGAAGCTTTTAAGCATTTCTGCCAATTTTTAGCCAGTCTTTAACAATTAGATAGTATATATAAAATATAAATATTTATATTTTATTTTGTGTGATTTAGGATATGCTTTTGTATTTAAAGATGTGAAATATATTAATTTCACATTTCTTTTTATCTGAATATTCCTTGATTAATCACCTTCTAAAGACATGTTCATAATAATTCTATTAGTGCATTTAAGGAATTGATTCTACATAATTATCTTAGAGTATTTGCATAATTGAAGTTTGATGATTTGGATTATTGGAATGTTTCATGTTTTAAGGTGTTAGTCTAAGAGATCATCAACCCTAGCACTTAAGTATCCCTTCAAAGGCATCTTCAAATACCTCTAGTAAAGATAACAACTAAACATAAGCAAAATCAAGAAGCAAAAGACACAACAAGAAAGATTAGATTTGTGGGATAGAGGACGAATCTATAGATATAGATATGACTCGTATGTACATGACCCTTGCACTACATATAGATTGACCCAAATTCAAGGCCAAGTATTAACCATCATCTTTGATTCAACACATTAGCAAACATATTTAGTGTTCAACTTCCCTCGAGTCTTCTTAATTTAATGTTTAATGCTCCAATGTTTTAATATTTATTACATGTAGACCTTTATCAAGATTAGTTCATATAATTAATATAACTAGTGCTTACATAAATTAATTAGCCTAGATAAGTCCATTTTATCTAAGGAAAGTATATTTTCATTTACATTTTGGTGAATCACATGCTTTTAAATGACATAGTTTCCATCTAGTGTTACTTATCAACATTAAGGTTTCTAGATTTGACATATGTATTCATCATGTAAGGCCTATAAACACATGTAATTAGATGGAAACCATAGGAAGTACCATATGAGGCAAACTAAATAACCCCAAAAAATAAGAATGATACACAACTCTAACTTGGTTATTGACTAGTCTCCATTATGGATAATTAGTTGGTGTAGACAACTCAATGCACACTCTTAACAGGGCAACTAATCCCCCTATTAAAAATTTTCATCCTAAGGGAGGCTCATTTAATTATAGATGGGGGACGTATGTACTTGGATGGTACTGGCACTGTATGTGCATCAGAGTAATTTTTGGTATCTATTAAAAGCGTAAAACAATAATAAAAGATGAACAATAGAGGAAATCTAACTCCAATTCCAATCACATAGTAGTGGTTCCAAGTGTAACCTCATAGGTGTGGATAAGTGTGAGAAGAACACTGAACTACAACAATCTACTATTAGCAAAATGCTTGTCACAATGAAACTTAATTGAATCTATCATTAACTGATTTAACCAAATACTATAAAGAAAGTGAAACTAACATAAATTAACTAGTAACCAATTAATTACATTTTTTTGGTCGGTAAAATATGATTTTTTTATATTAATATAGTAATCATAACAGCTTACAATTGAATGTCATGGTAATGCAACCAAGGACATTGGGAACTCACTGAGTCCAAATGATCCTTGTAGCAAGAGTCACACAACAGAAGAAAAAGAAAACAAGAGAAAATGAATGCAAGATCAGCCTTCTTATTATTGAGTGATTAGTTACAAAAACAACTACAAGTACTGATACTTTCCAGGTGTACAGGCCTGATTAGATCCTTTAATAGGTTATCTTTTTATACCATCTGCAATCAACAATGACTACATGAACATTATGTAGGAACTTTCGTCTGTCCAATCTATTGATAAGAATCCTACAAGTGCTAAGATACTATTTTGTTATGTCTTTCTCCTATATCCTATGGAAACCAATTACAAGAGTATATAAGGCATTCACAAACATCAGGTCGGTCAAGAAAGATTACATTTACCAAAGAAAAAGAAAAATGTATTACACAGATAGGTCAGGACCGAAAATCATAAGGATCTTCCTCCAACGAGTGTAACATGAATTGTGATCCCTCAAATAGGTCGGCCACACACATAACATCATCGAGAAATGAGTTGTTGAGATTCGTTGATCGGGAAAACCATTGCGAGATCGTAAAATACAAAGATTGGTCGGGAAATGAAGAACAAGACAATCTCGCCAAGAATCTGAAAGATCTCAAACACAAAGTAACCAAATGATGCATGATCCTAGGAGGGTGAAAAGAATGAAGCTACAAACATGCGAGAAGGATCACAGCCTCCAAGGATATGCTTAGAACGATCATATAAAGAAACACCACAACTGATCAAACAAAAAAATAGGAAAATAAATGTTTTTGGTTGATGCAAGATTGCCAAGATCCCAAGATGCTCCTGCATCAAACACCAGGGGTTATTTGAAAAGTGAGCCTCTCACTTTTCTAGGGATAAAGGAAAACCAAAATGGTCAACCTCAGCCAGAGAAATCTATGAAGAATCTTCAACTTGTTTTTCCTTCCATTTAACAAGATACTCCATATACTGCTTACTTCTTGTACTTCTACCAACTTGGCTATCCAAAATCTTCTCTATCTGCTACATCTTCTTCTTAGGATACTATTGTTCCACATATGATCCATCACTGCTCCTAGAATCTGATTCATGATACTCATACAAATATGCAACATTGAATACACGTGATATATCCATGTCTTCTAATAACTATACTTCATAAGCATTCCCTGAATCAAATCTCTTCAAGATCTTACAAGGACCTAATTTCTTCATCCTTAACTTTTTGTAGGTACCAACGGGAAATCTACCCTTCTGTAAGTACACCATAACTTCATCTCCTACCTGAAATTCCTTATGTCTTCATCTCATGTATGCTCTCCTTTTGTAAGCCTGATTCATTTTCTCCAAATGTTGTCTCACTCCTTCATGTAATGACTTCATAACTTCAACAAATTCTTCTCCTTCAGCACTCCTCTTAACAACATGACTGATATCCCTCAATTCTGCCACTCCCTTAGGATTAAAAATAGTAACTTCTCAAATGATGTCTTCCTTGTGCTCCTATTTATTGAATTATTATAAGCAAGCTCTACTTGAAGAAAAACTAAATCCCAATTCCTTGGCTTATCTTCAACTAAACATCTCAACAAATTTCCTAAACTCTTGTTCAAAACCTTTGTTTTTCCATCGGTTTGTGGATGAAAACTAGAGTTGTACTTCAAATCAGCATTCATCTTCCTTCTAAGTGTTCTCCAAAAATAATCAACAAATTTGCTATCCTTGTCTGAAATAATGCTTTTAGGTAATCCATGTAATCTCACAATCTCCTTGAAAAATAAATCAGCTACATGCACTGCATCTGTAGTCTTCTTACAAGGAATGAAATGTGTGATTTTAGAAAATCTGTCTACAATGACAAAAATTGAATCATAGCCTCTTTGTGTCTTTGGCAAACCAAACACAAAATCCATGTTGACATCTTCCCAAGGTCTAACTGTTACTGTCAAAGGTTTATATAACCCCACATTCTGACTACTTCCCTTTGAAACTTGACACACTTTACAACCCTGAACAAAAATTTTCACATCCTTATGAACTTGTGGCCAAAAGTAGTGCTCACTCATCGAAGCTACTGTCTTATCAATGCCAAAATATCCTACCAATCCTCCACCATGTTTCTCCTTAATGAGATTACCTCTCATAGAACTTCTGGGTATACACAACTGACTACCTTTGAATAAAATTCCATCCTGAATAAAATAATCTAACCACTTACTCATGTCTATAACAATAGGTTCTCTACAAGCTTTCCAAGGTTCAGGGAAGTTTGTATCATCTTCATACAATATTTTTAACTCATCAAATCCCAATACTGCTATCTTCATTTCAGTCAACAAATCTCTTCTCCTACTCAAGGCATCAACTACTCTATTTTTCACATCACTCTTATGTTTCAACACAAATTTATAGCTCTGTATGAACTCAACCCACCTCATATGTCATTGATTTAACTTACCTTGGTTGCTCAAGTACTTCGATGCTTGATGGTCAATATATAATACAAACTCCCTGGGTAACAAAAAATGTCTCCATTTCTTCAATGCTTGGATTATGGCATGAAATTATTGATCATACACTGAATACCTTCTTTTAGCATCATTCAACTTCTCACTGAAGCATGCAACAAGCCTCCCTTCTTGACTCAAGAGAACTCCAATTGCATTTCCACTAGCATCACAGTCTACTTTAAATGCCTTATTAAAGTCAGGTAAAGCTAACACCGGTTGTTCAGTCACCTTTTTTTCTTGCAATTCAAAAATCCTTTGTGCTACATGTGTCTACTTAAATTCCTTCCTATCTCCTCTCATAGTTTCAGTCATTGGTCCACAAATTGAACTGAAGTTTCTGGTGAACTTTCAGAAAAAATTAGCCATCCCATGGAATGATCTTACCTCTCCAAAATTCTTTTATGTAGGCCACTCAACAATGGCTTTCACTTTCTCAGGATCCATCTTCAACCCTTTAGAAAATGTTACAAATCCCGGGTATACTAACTCTTCTTTCATGAAAGTACACTCTTTGACATTGATTAGTAACTTCTCTTCTCTAAATTGATGTCAACATATTTCTACTTTTTTGTGATGGAGAGAAGAGCGGGAATGGGGTTTTTGAATGGTGTGGGTGGGAATCCCTCTCATGGTTCTTCACATGGAGCTGCAAGGGAAGGACAAGAGATCACAGGCTCTGAGGATGGATCTGACAAACCTCCAGAGGTGATCAAGGGTCCCTTTGATCATGTTGTACCTAGAGGTGGGTCTGGTCCTCGTGATCTCCAAAGGGTGGACCTACCAAAGATTGCAAAACCTAACTCCTGGTCTTCACTCTTTGGTAAAAAACCTACGGGCAATTCTTCTTTCCATGAAGTCCGTAATATTTTGGATCTAACTGTGGGAAAGTTTGCTATAGCTATTCTTGATGTGGTCATTGATCACAACATTGTGTGTATGGCATCTTCTCTGACCGGTAAATTCATTGGCCCTAGACCCAACATTTATGTTTTGAGAGCTTTTGCCAAGAAGAAATGGAAGTTAAAGGGACAGGTGGAAATCTCAGCCATGCATAAGGGTTTTCTTGCTTTCTCCTTATCCTTCCATGAGGGTATGGAAAATATTCTTTGTGCGGGCCCTTGGCTAGTCAGTAAATTGACTTTAGTGTTGCAAAAGTGGACTCCTAATATGGATTGAATGAATCCTTGTTATTTGTTCAAGCTCTGGTATGGATTTGTTTCCCTAGTCTCCCTCTGGAATATTGGATAGAAGATGTTTTTTCTGGTATAGCAAGCTCTTTTGGTGAAGTTCTTTCTATTGATCCTGTGACTGTTGATAGGAGATGTTTGACTTATGATAGAATCTGTGTTGGAGTGGAACAAAGAAAGGATATGCATACTTTTGTAGATATCATCTCGAAGCTTGGTAAGTAGACGCAGGAAATAGTGTATGAAAGAATTCCTTTTGTGTGCTTCTTCTGTAAGAAAGAGGGTCATTGGGCAAAAAAATGCCCCTCAAAACCTCCTAAGGATTAGACCACGGGCATGAATTATAAGTGGATATGAAAAGTTAAGAACTCAAAGGAAGGATCAAAAAGTGAAAATATTCCAAAGTATTTCTCTATATCAAAGGATTTAGAGAACATTATCAAAAACCCAGAGATCATTCCTAATTCCTTGGAGGGATCTGGTAATGAAAGGGACTTGCAGACCAAAGTGGAAGAGCTACCGGTTGCTATCAAATCGTAGATGAAAAATAATTTGTATGGTGAGGATTCTCTTTTGACTAATGATGGCCCAGAAGAGGTGTGTCCCTTCTCTCCTCCTGCATGTATGGAATAGGAATTGGAGGAAGGAGAAATTAATGAGGAACTATTAAAGGATGACCATTCTTCCTTTTCTGATGGAGAAGCAGATGATGATAATCTTGGGGTCCAAGATTTTGAGGATGCTCAAATCTATAATATTCTAAATTATTGTCCCTCTTTTGAACCTTCTTCGCAAAGAAATGTTGATGTGGTTAAATTATCCCTTCTTGTTGAGCCTTTTCTTTGCGAGCTGGGAAAAACAGAGGTGAAGGAAAATGCTAGCTCTACAAGAGTGGAAGTGGGATGTCTATCTATCTCTCAAGAAGATGAAATCCCTTTCCCGTTGGTTACAAATAGGAAGAAAACCAAAAAAGGTTCAAATAAAAATGTCTTGCTTTCTTCTGTAAGTACCATAAACAAATCTAAAGCAGATGTGGGGGGCCAGCTAAATACTCTAGGGAGAAGATCAGCAAGTAAAGTTAGGAAATAAGAAGCAATTAAGAATATCGTGGATGGAACTCAGCTTACCATTCAGAAAGCTTGCTCACTAAAGAAGAAATGAAATTCATCTCATGGAATATTCGAGGTCTTAACAACCCTCATAAGAAAGATGTCCTAATAAATCTTTCTAAAGATCATAAGCCCGATATTATCCTCATCCAAGAAATGAAGATGAGTAAAGAGAAAGCGGAAGGTATCAAATTTTTAAAGAATGAAGAAAGCTTTAGTAGTAGCTCTAAGGGAGCCTCAGGAGGTATTATTATCTTTTGGAACCAATATTTCATTGTGGGTACCCCTGTCCTTCAGAGGAATAACTTATCTATAGTGAGATTCAGTCATATTAGTGATGGCACCTCCTAGATTTTGGCTAATATCTATGATCCTAACTCTAAGGTGGGTAGAAATAAGTTTTGGAAAAGACTAGATAAGATGAGAAGTAATTTTCCTTTGGAGAGCTAGATTATTATGGGGGATTTTAGTACTCCCCTAAGAGAAAATGAAAAATTTGGGGGTAGCTCTGCCCATTTGGACAGTAGAGTGGATCTCATGAACTTTATCAATACTAAAGGTCTTCATGATATGGATCTCCAAGGAGCCACCTTCACCTGGTCCAATAGATGGAGTGTAAATGATTTGATTCAAGTTAGGTTAGACAAAGCTCTCATCTCCAATGAGTGGTTTTCTCAGTGTCATTGCAATATCTCTACTTTGAGTTAGATTGGCTCTGATCACTCTTCTATATCTTTTAATGTTGACACTTTGTTAGGTAAACGCAATTTTCCCTTCAGATTTGAGAAAATGTGGACTCTTCACCCCAATATGGAATCTTGCATTGCTACTTGCTGGAACTTAGAAGTCAAAGGTACTTCCATGTTTAGAGTGGAAAAAAATTGAGAAATATTAAAAACAATATCAAAACTTGGAATAAGGAGGTTTTTGGGGATATCTTCCTTATTAAAAGTGATGCTCAGCTGGATCTTAAAGATATTCAAGATAGGATCCAAAATGAGGGATACTCTAATACCTCCATTGAAGAGGAAAATGAGAATCTTACCAAATACCATAATATCATCAGTATGGAAGAGGAATTTTTGGAGGCAGAGATCTAGATCTTTATGGCTTTCTATGGGTGACAAGAACTCTAGGTTCTTCCATATGGATGCTCTTAAGCACAAAGAAGCTAACAGGATCTCAAACCTGTTCACTAATAATTTTGTGCTTGAGAAAGAGGGTGATATAAGGAATGAAGCTAGGAGATTCTTTTCTAAGCTCCTTATGGTAGTCAAAACCTCAAGATTTAAGACCAAGAGAATCTTTTGAGGTGTATCCCCCAGATAGTGAATGAGGATCAAAATTCTTCCTTGATGACAATTCCCTCAGCAAAGGAAATTTAGAATGTTGTCTTTTCCTTTGAAGGCAATAAATCCCCTAGCCCTGATGGCTTTCCTATGTTCTTTTTCCACTCCTAGCATATTGTGGAAAAGGACGATGTGAGTGTTATGAAGGAATTCTTTGGAGCTATAAATATTCTGAAGGAGATAAATGGTACTTTTCTTGTCCTTATCCCAAAGGTGGCTGGTGCTAATTCTTTTGAGTCCTTAAAACCTATTAGTCTTTACAACTCTTTCTAAACGATTATTTCCAAAGTT
The DNA here is from genome assembly GCA_018584345.1 of Thuja plicata. NCBI lineage: Eukaryota > Viridiplantae > Streptophyta > Pinopsida > Cupressales > Cupressaceae > Thuja > Thuja plicata. The sequence continues at coordinate 1,363,438 of MU227861.1, read as the reverse complement.
ATTACCTTGAGAATCTTGTCTCTTCTTCTCAAGATTATCTCTCCTCAGCATGATGGCTTTGTTTCAGGTCGCCAAATTTTGGATTCTATTATGTTTTTCCATGAGAATATTCACTCATTTTCATCCTCAAAGAAACAAGTTTTCTTTATGAATCTTGATCTCTCTAAGGCCTATAACATAGTTGATTGGAATTTTTTGGAGAAAGTACTTTTTTCCTTTGGCTTTAATCTTAAATCTATTCAACTTATTATGCAATTAGTGACTTTGGCTACTTTCTCGGTGCTTGTTAATGGCTCTCCATCCTCCTTCTTCAAAGTTTATAGGGGTTTGAGACAGAGGGATCCTCTTTCACCTATCCTCTTTGTCACCATGGTTGATTCCCTCAGCAGATATATCAATAAATTGATAGATGAAGGAAAATTGAAAGGTCTCAATCATTCTTATTCTAACCTGGTTTGTGCTCATGAGCATTTTGTTGATGATGCAATTTTTATGGGCATGTCAACTATTAAAGAGGTGAGAGTGCTTAAAGTCTCTTTGAATTTCTATGGGGAGGCTTCGAGTTAGCTCATCAACTAGAGTAAAAGCTCTCTTTATTTTATCAACATTCTGGAAGACAGACAAAGAAGAATTGCCATAATTTTTGGTTTCTAGATTGATCTCCTTCCTTCCTCTTATCTTGGCCTCCCTCTGGGCCTTAAACCTTCTGACTCCTTTTGGAACTCTCTGGTGGATAAGTTCCATAAGAAACTTTGAGGATGGAAAGGAGCTCTCCTTTCTTTGGCGGGTAAATTGCATCTTTTAAAATCTTCCTTGCAAAGCATTCCTATTTATGCGATGAGTTTATTTAGGATTCCCTCAAAATTCGTTGAAGCTTTAGAAAAATTACAGAGAAATTTCCTTTGGTCTAGGGTGGAAGACAAGAAGAAACTTTATTTAGTGGCTTGGGATAAATTTTGCAGACCTAGAAAGATGGGAGGCCTGGGAATAAGGAGAATTAAAATGATGAACAATAACCTTATATCTAAACAAATTTGGAGAATGTTCATGGTTAAGGGAGAATAGAGTTTGATTTGGCATCAAAAATATTTGCACCACTCCCCCTCTCTCCAAATCTTTAAGGAGTTTTTTGACCCCCCCATTGGATCTCACATCTAGAATAATTTCATCCAGACTAGATCAGATTTGGGGAGGATGATTGTATTTTAAATTCCTCTTTAACCCCGATGTACTCATTCTCTCCTTTCATGGCTCTTTGCAAGGAAAATTTTGGTACTATGGTTACTGACTATTGACCTAATGGTTCTTGGGTCAACCTGAAAGATATTAATCAGACGCTCACTCCTATCCAGAATGCTCTATGTGTTGTGTTTCTTTCAGAAGATAAAATGGATGATCTCATTTGGAAGAACAATCCTTCTACCATTTTCTTTGTTTCCTCTACTGTCAATTTGTTGTCCCTTCGTGAAGACCCTCATCCTTGTTCGGCTCGTGCTTGGTTCAAAGATCTTATACCAAAGGTGAATATTTTCTTCTGGTGTGTCCTTCAGAATAAGATCCTAACCAGTGATTATCTTTGTTGTGGAGGATTTTACTTAAAAAAATAGATGCAGTCTTTGTTTGAGAGATTTGGAATCGATGGATCACATCTTCATTCACTATCCTTTTGCGGTCTCTATCTGGTCGAAGATCTTATCTTCTCTCAAAATTAGCTGGATTTTTCCCAATTCTGTTTAGGAGCTTTTCTTGGAATGGTGTTGTCCCTTTAGAGGGAAAACCCTCAAGATCCTTTGGAATTTTATGCTCCCACACATTTTGTTGTAAATTTGGAAGGAGAGAAATAATAGTATGTTCTGTGACCTTCTTCTCTCTCTTGAGGTGATGGGGTTTAAAATTGTTAGGGCTATCTCTGAAAATGTTAATATTTCTCATGACCTCACACAACTGATGTCTCCTTCAGAAGTGGAAATTTTCAATATCTGGAAGGTGAAAACTAATTTGGCTAGCATGAATCATAGAATTGATAGAGAAGAGGTGGTGTGGGGCTTCCATCCTACTGGCTGGGTCAAAATCAACTTTGATGGGGCTTCTAAAGGAAACCTAGGCAAAGTTTCTTATGGTGGTGTTATAAGAGATGAGGAAGGTAACATGTTAGCTGCTATTTCTATTCCTATTGGAGTTCAATCCAACCATGTGGCGGAAGCTATGGCAGCTTATTAAGCTATCGAGTTGGCCAAGGATATAAATTTCTCCAACGTTTGGATCAAGGGTGATTCAAGCAACATTATTAATTGCTTAAAAGGCATTTGCCCCATCCTGGACGATTCATAATATTATACTAAAAGAAAAATATATCATTAAGGATTTTGATAATTATCACATCTCGCATGGTTTTAGAGAATTTAATGCAGTTGTGAATGGGTTGGCAAATGTTGCTATGAACTCATGTGACATCTTGAAATGACAGAGTGAGATGGATATCTTGCATGAGATTAAAATGCGGTTAATATAAGATCGTACCCATGGAGGATTTGGAACTCAATTTAATGATGACAGTTGACACGAGGAGGAGTACTAATTGCAAGATTAGTTATTTCATGTGTGTTGGTTTACCCTACTAATTGTGGTTTACTGTGAGGGGGGTGGATCATAAAATATTTGAACTTTACACTTTAAAACTAAACCCTTGAGTCAAGTAGATGATTCAAATAATAGCAACAACTGAAACTTGTAAACACTCCACAAACTTGATAAACAACATATAACATAAGCAAATAGAATTAAAATTTATCAAGCATCACATGTAATAACAGATTTAACAAGGAAACCCAATTTGGGAAAAACCTCCATGGGAATTGTCACCCAAAAAAATAAATACTCTTCTAAAGTATGCTCAGTTAAGAGCCAATCTGGTTAAAGATTACAATGCACATTTGTTAGATGTGACCCTGTTAGGGTTTAACTTAGATCTATTAAGATCTTCACCCTATTAGGAGTGGCTTGGTCAGAGGGCTTAAACATTCATCCTATCATGTTACCTTTCACAAGGATTTACAAAAATACTTGTTAGGTCTACTCGGTTAAGAGATTTTCTATTATAAAGATTAATAAGCAATAATGTACTAATTTAACCTGTGATTTTGCAACTATCCTTTGCTTGATCGGCTCCCTTGTTTTCTCTCTCAAACTTACTGGCATCAACAACTCACCAGTCTCTCCTCTGGACTCGTTCTCCAACTCTTTCACTACTCTACTCGGTAGCTCTTCAACTACTCAATTCGCCAGCATCTTTGTATAAACATATAAACTCGTCAATATATAGGCCTCTATTTTGCCTCTTAATCTTATTGATTAGGTTTCCCTTCAATTGTGCTCAGCTGTCAGATCATCTCATATAAACAGATATAATGTATCTGCAACTCAGTTAGGTGGTTAACCTTTGCCTCGTGACTTGCACTTTTCTTGGAACTCACAACTTTATTTTTGCCGCTTAATCTTCATCTCAGATTTTGAACATGAATTTTCATAACCATAGATCTTGTAACAAACTTCTTCTTCATCCTTGGCATCTTCTTGATCTTTGTGCCTTCACATTAAATTCATTCTAATCCTTGAATCCAATCTTTCTATTATGTGCTCGGTGACTCAGTGACTATCTTCACTCGGTGTCTGACTTCGCTTGATTACCAACCTTCTTTGGTAACTGACCTTGCTCGGTTTTCAACTTCGCTCGGTGATTTTCTTTGCTTTGCTTGACCAACTAACACTTCACTACTCAGTGACTAGACCTATTCCCTTTACCGACTTGACCTCTCTGCTATACCAACTTAACAACATCAAATGTTAACTAAATACAATATACCAATAGTACCTCATCATTGTCTGATCTTTATTATTTTCCCAATTAAGTTCCTCTCTGATTGATATGGCAGCTTAATATAAACCAAAAATCAATTGCTTGACATTAATGACAAAATAACAGCTGACTTAACCATTCTACTTGCTTGTATTCTTTTGAACTCGATCTTCATCACCATTACCATTGGTTGGTTAACAATCTCCCTCTTTGGCATTGATGGTAACACTATCAATTGATGATGGTATACTCTAATCTCTCTGTACTATCTTTTCTCCCTCTTAGCTCATTCTTTCTCTTTTCCTTCAATCACATTCTCCCTCTTAGATGTATTCTCCTTTACTTGTGTATTCATCACTAACTTCTCCCTTATGTATTCAACAATTACTTACTATACTTCTCCCTCTTTGACAACAATTCCAAAGATCCATACTCCCAAAATCTTGTTTAGGAAGTGAATCATACCTTGCATGTACTGATTTCTCTTTGCATACATAAATCATTTCACAACTTCAGGCATCACCTAAAGTTTGATCACTAGCATCAACTCAAAATTTAGATATTCTAATGTGTCCTAAAATTGAGGCAACATGCCTCTTGCATAAATGAATGTTGGATAGGTGTAGGACCCCTAATGTACCTCTGAGATACTCAAAAGCATCCTTTGTTAGTGGTTTGGTGAATATGTCAGCAAGATATTCTTTTAAATTCACATATTCCAACATTACATGCTTGTCTTGTACTTGCTCTCTCAAGTAATGATACTTGATAGATATGTGCTTGGTCTTTGAGTGCATTACCATATTCTTTAATATGTTTATAGCACTTGTATTGTCACAATAGATAGTGAATGGATTAGTTATCTCTTCTTGCATACCTTCTAATAGTTTTTTGATCCGCACAATATTTGCACAATTCATAGCTACAACAACATACTCAACCTTGAGAGTAGACTGTGATATACAACTTTGTTTCTTGCTTAGCATTGTAACTAGCCTTTCTCCTAGAAAGAAATCTCCTTTGCTTGTACTCTTTCTGTCACCAATGTTTCTAGCCCAATCAACATCAGTGTAGAATTTCAAGTCAAAGTCTCTTCCTTTATTATATAGTAGGCCGAAATCCTTAGTGCCTTTCAGATATCTAAAAATTATCTTAACTGCAGACATATGTGTTTCCTTTGGATCAGAAAAAACCTTGCAACAATCCCTACTGCATGAGCAATATCAGGTTTTTTATGCACTATATATTGCAACTTACCAATCATGGATCGGTAGAGTGTCTCATTGACTTCTTTTGACTCATCCTCATTAGATAACTTGCAGCCAGTGACCATCGATGTTCCAACTGATTTTGAGTCATCCATACCAAAGGTCTTTAGAATCTCCTTAATATATTTTGATTATGTAATATAGATCCCATCCTTTACCTATTGAATTTGAAGTCCAAGAAAGAATTTAATCTCTCCAATCATAGACATTTCAAACTCCTTTCTCATCTCCTCGACAAAAGATTTGCACAATGTGCCATTGCCTCCAAAGATAATGTCATGAACAAATATCTCAGCAATTAAAACTTTATTAGTACTATCACATTTCAGATACACATTGTTGTTGTCACTAGTTCTTTGAAATACTATTTTGATTAGATATGAAAGCAATCTTTCATACCATGCTCGGGTGTTTGTTTCAAGCCATACAATGCTTTGTACAATTTCCAAACCATGTCCTTCAGCTTGTTCAATATATAATTCCTCTTCAAGAATATCGTTAAGAAATGCAGAATTAACATCCATTTGATCAACTTTGAATCCCTTATAATCTGCATATGCTAGTAGAATCCTTACTCCTAATCTAGCAACAGGTGCAAAAGTTTCACCATAGTCAATTCCTTCTTGTTGTGCATACCCCTTGCAAACTACTCTTGCTTTATTCCTGATTACATTACCATGCTCATTCAACTTGTTTATGAAAATCCACATAGTACAGTTCATTCTTATCTTTTGGTCTCGGTACCAAATTCTTTGTATTATTCTTTTGAATTTGATCTATCTTTTCCTTCATTTCTTTCATCCAATCTTCACTTTCTAATGCATCTTTTACTTTTCTCGGTTCATGTTAAGATATCAATCATGTATTTTCTCTTACCTTGCTTCTTGTGAGAGCTCCAACAGTATTGTCTCCAATGTTTTTACTTGCTGAGTGGTGACTCTTTACATACTTTTCTAACACAGGCTCAGTATTCAGTGACTTCTCTTCATTTCCATAACTCGGTGGAAGCTCTCTCTTCTCATCTTCTTCCTCAGTTTGTGCTTTTGATAAGGTGTCAGGAATATCGGTTTGTACATAAACAAATCTTTGATAATCCTCGAGTTCCTTCTTGTTGTCTTCATAATTCTTCTTTGCAAATTCGTCAATCCTCACATTTGCAACACATCTGGTATGATGATCGCTTGGAGTTATTTACAGTTTTGGAGATATAGATTGCAAAATGACTAAGTACAGTAAACATGAATACAGAGTATAGCAATACAATTTTGGATAGAAAAGTTAGTATATGGTTAATGAAGACTTACAAGCTTATGAAAGGAAATTTTGGGGTATGTATGACCTTCAGGTAAGTTCGCTTGAGTTTTGGTGTTGATCGCATTGAGTTACAGTGTATTGAAGCCATGCGAAGATAAAGTAACAGAGATACAGAGTAGATGAACAATCACAATGATTAAGGGAGTATGACATGGAATCCAAATGTGCTAAGTTGAATAGGGATTGTGGATAACCTATTCTTTGGTATTATAAGGTCACCGACTTCGTATTTACTCTTTGCATAAGTATTAATTCTATTTTGTAATGTATTAGAAAGCCAACTGGATAATGTAATATATATATATATTGCATTGTGATGTCAGACACATGAGAGCTATAATTAGAACTATATAAGCATAGTTGATGCTTGTATTGTTCATTTCTGAGATTGATTGTAATATAACTATTTCTAATTGTAAGAGCAGTGTGCTCAGTATACCTTTAACAGGGTTTTGTATTCCCCTAAAACAGAAATGTTCTAATGTAATATTCAGCTCCTAACAAGGCTAGGTCTCCTAACGAGGACACTATACTTTTAGTACATATTTTTGGGTACTATCCCCATTGGGGTTTTCCCTTGGCCAGGGTTTCCTCGATGACAATTCATGGTGTTATGAGTTATGTGTTGTGTGCTTATGTTCTTTCCATTTTAGTAATTATATGGTTAAGTTGGAAATTATCAAGTTCTTGTTTAAAGTGTTGTAATACTTATTCACCCCCCCTCTTAGTATTACCCAATCCTAACACTTAAGTCCTTTAAACAGGCCACTTCAAATAGGGTAATTAAATCCTTTAACAAGGTCACACCTAATAGTGTGTATTGTAACCTTTAACAAGGTTGGCTCCACATAGAGCTCACTTTAGAAGAGTGAAAAATTGGTAGCATGTTACTAGTGGTTTTTCCCAAATTGGGCCTCCACGTTAAATCTTGGTGTCATACTTGTGTGAATGTTATTTGATTTTTTTTACTGTTAAGAGTTTTATATTTTGCAAGTTGATTACTTTAGGATAGTGGACTGCAAGTTTATGTTACTAATTATATGCTATAGAGATCGAGTGGATTGTTGAGTAGATATGAGTTGGTTGAAGTGTTTAAAAGTTCAATTGGTACATCTGGACTTGAGGATAGTTTATTCACCTCCCTTGATGACATTATTTTTTCATTAGTACACTTAGTGAAAAACATTGACAGAGATCACTGGCAGACTACAGAGTTCACCGGCAGACTTCAAGCATTACCAGCGAACAACGAGCATACCCGACAGAACACAGAGGTCATGAAAAATGCTAAGTATAGAATCGATAAGCATCACCGGCGACTACAAGCATCACTGACGACATAGTTTTTTAGAACAAACCCGATAGGAACAGAAAAGGCATACCCGATGACAAGTTCAAGAAAGGAACACCGACGACCAAGAAAATCGACCGTTAGAACCGACAGTCAGTTAGAGAACCCGCAAATTGTGGATCTGATTTTTACATGACGGATAAAGCAATGTAATTCTATTTATAGAGTTTTTATTTGTTTTAAATCATAACTTGAGGGTCAAGCAAGCTTTATGTAAATGTT
>MU227861.1:1343598-1354665 GCA_018584345.1 Thuja plicata | reverse complement strand
GAACAGTTAGATAAGATAATTTACAAACTGATGATTAAGGGTTAATGGGCTAACCAAGAAAATTTTTAGAGGTACTGATTCACCCCTCCCCTCTCAGTACATCATCTCAATATAATTCCAACACCCCCCTTAGTTATTCTAAATCATTCTAACAATTGGTATCAGAGCTTGTGGTGCTTGTAATGAAAATTTTAAAGGTACTTAAAACTAAAGATCAAGATGTACAAAAAGGAGGTACCCAGGCTGAACAAGGAGAACTTCCATGAATGGCAAAGTTTGATGAAGCTACACCTAGCTGGAATTGGAGATGAAACAAAATAATATGTGGAAAATGATTACATATCATTACCTACACCTTTGATAGCTCAGCAGATGAAGGAAAAGAAAGAACATAATCAAGCAATGTTGAAAATTGCATCAACCCTAATTTATCCTAAATTTGAAGACATAAAATACTATACTACTACAAAGGAAATGTGGGACACACTGACAGCTATCTATGGTGGAGACACAAATGTACTAAGAGCCAAATCTAAAAGCTTGAGAGGTAATTTTTCTTAAATGAGAAGTTTAGATGGTTAGACTATTGTTCAATATTGTGGCCGAGTTAAAGAAGTTGTGAATGCTATTAGAGGATCTAATGGAACTATTGATTATGACACTGTTATTAGCAAGGTATTGAGAACCCTACTTCCTATTTATGCTATTAGAGTTTCTAAAATACAAGAACTAAGATGTACTCTTGGTAACAACTTAACTTTGGAAGGTCTAGTTGGTAGACTTACTGCTTTTGAATTGTTAAATTTTGATAATTTCACCCCTCACAATGTTGATTATGCATTCAAATCTCAATTGGTTCTTCATAATTCTAAGAAAGGAAAAGAAAGATGTGTGAATAGTGATAGTGACACTTATGATGATGATATTTATGAGCTTGAGGAACTAATGTCTAGAAGAATACCTAGAGGAAAAAGGAAAATTCAAAGGTAAACTTCCTATAATCTATTTTTCATGTAACAAAGTTAGCCATATTGCAACAAGATGCCCTGACAGGAATGACAAGGATGAAAGAAGAGAAAGAAAGTACAAAGACAAACGGGATACAAAGACTATAGAAGTTACAAGGACTATAAGGACAAAGATAATAAATCATGTTATATTGCTGAAGAAGAAACTGATAGCGAATCTGATAAATCTGATGATCATGATGTAGAAGTTGTTTATGTTGCTATGAAAGATGATTCTGATAAAGATGAGAAAACTACACTTATTTCGTATGTGAGTAAAGGTGATAGATGGATAATTGATAGTGGTTTCTTACATCATATAACTGGTGATAAAAGTAAGTTTGAAACATTAAATCATTACAAAGGTGGCAGCGTTAAGTTTGGTAATGATGCATGATGTCTTGTGAAAGGAAAAGGATAAATAAGATTGACTAATAAGATCAGATGTGACAATGCTTATTGGGTTGAAGGAATTAACTATAACTTGTTGAGTGTTGCATAGTTGAACACTTCAGGATATTGAGTTGAACTACATCACAAAAGGGCTAAAATATTTGATGCCACTAGTGAACTAATTGAAAATGGAGAACAAATAAGAGGTAATTTGTTCTAGTTAGATCTATCTGATGAGACATGTTTGTTTGCACAATTTGATGATGTATGGTTGTGTCATAAGAGGTTGTGTCATGTGAACTTTGATAATTTGGTCAACATTAGCAAGATGAAAAGAGTAAGAGTGATCAGGATGGAATTGGGAAATACTGAAATCTATTTTTTTCAGTATTTTGTATGTCTCAGTAAACTGCATTTTTGAAGGTCTTTGGGGCATTTCTGGGTAGATCTTGTGCGAAGGTGTATTTCAAAATTTTGGGTCTACAAATTTTGATTACCTTTCCAATGAAGTAAATGGTTCGCAAATCAGACCTAGGACTTGAAAGTTATGCCTTCTCCAAGCAGGCCTAAATTTTTATTTAGTTTTTTTGAAATTTTTGGTAGTTTTAATAAGTTTATTTGTAATAAACATTATGGTGACTCTTCATTTCATTTCTGAGGTATTCTAGTGACCCTTGGGATCCATCATATTTGTATAAACTCAAATTTTGAACATAATGGATCACTTTTTGGCTTGCAATTTTGTTGTTAGTCTTCTGGTTTTTATATTGAAATTGACAATACCGCAGGTATCACACCAGGTATTGTAATCTGATTCATAATTTAGATCAGTGGTATCAGAGTGGGAACGATCCTTTATGTCAATTTACACAAGGTCCTCCTACCAAAGATTAGGATTGGATACACAAGATTTGTCACAATATCCACCTTTGAGGCGCACACAATCGAAGATGGCAGACGATAAAATTATGCAGTTGGTGGAAGAGGCTTTAAATAAGAAACAAAAGGAGATGATGAGTCAATTTTCACTCCTTCTACATAATTAGAAACCCTCTAAATCAAGAAAAAAATTTCATGGAAATACCCCTTTCAAAGTGCAGGTAAATTTTGACATCCCAAATTTTGAAGGAAAAGTTGATGTTGAAGCTGTTGATAACTGGATATCAAAATTGGATAGATACTTTTCTGTAAATAATTTCTCAGATGCATAAAAAATAACATTTGCTCTCCTCAAATCTGAAACCCATGTGAAATGTTCCTGGGAAGCCAAATTAGCAAATAAAGAATGGGAATTATCTGATGAAAATGGCTTGGAAGTATCTCTTGATAACAAGCCCACATGGGGAGAATTTGTGGAATACATAAAAGAAGCATACTTTCCTGAGGATGTATATGAACAGAAATACATAGAATGGCAGTTGCTTTGACAGAAGTGGGATCAATCTGTGCAATATTACATGAACACATTCCATTCACTTTCAACAAAACTTGGTATTTAGGATTCAGAGAAGCATCGAATTTTGAAATATCGTAGTGGACTTCACAGGTATATTCAAACAAAAATGGAATTTTTTAATATTGAGACATTGGCAACTGCCTATAAATATGCTACAAAAATTGAAGAGAAATTCAAGCAGAAAGGGAAGAGGGACTACTTTGCAAATAATAAGCCAAAGGTTGAAGGTGACAATAAATCTGTGGGAAAACAGGTGACCAAGCAACCTCACTCAAACTCAGCCAAGAACACATGGTGGGCTGCAAAAAAGACACGGGAAAATACAGGCATGTGGTGTGAGATGCATAAGTCCCCAACCCATAATACAAAGGATTGTCGAAGTATCAAAAATCTCATGATAGAAATACGAGGAGAGGAAGCTGAATCTGAATCATCACCAATAGATCCTTCCAAGCAAAAGGAGAATGATTCTGTCATAGAAGCAGACCCATATGCCATAGTTGCAACTGCTAAAGTAATGCATCATGAAGATGAAGAGAGACTTTTTCATTCACAGATGTGGGTTGATGGAAAGCCTCTACATTTTATTGTTGATAGTGTGAGCCAAAAGAATTTGATATCTAGGGAGACAGTCAAAATATTGAATTTGAAAGTGACAAGACACCCACAACCATACTCTATGGGATGGGTAAATGAGGGACAAGATATTCAAATAAATCAACAGTGTCATCTTCCATATTCAATCAAGCCTTTAAAGGATGAAGTGGTATGTGATGTAGCACTGCTAGATGTATGTGATGTCTTGTTGGGGCAACCTTACATGTATCAGAGGCATGGAGTGTATGAATCCAGACCACGTAGTGTTACAATCAAGCTTGGTGGGAAGAGGTTTTGAATACCAGAGGTATGTCCAACACAAATTGATTCTCTAATTAGTGCTAAACAATATAAGCATTTGATTGCTCAAACGGGAGCTTTTGTTCTTCTCATGGTTCACCCTGAACAAACAAAGTTAGTTGTGCTTAATACACATGCTAAGGTAGCCATAAAGCAAATCAACAAAATCAGATGGATAAAATTTTGAAAGAATATCATAGTGTGTTTAAATCACTGGTGGGAGTTCCAACACACTGTCAAGTCAAGCACTCTATTGATTTAATCCCAGGCACACCACTACCACATGAGCCAATATATAGAAGGTCAGTTTTAGAAAATGATGAAATCAAGAGACAAATTCAAGAGTTGATTCATAAAGGACATATTCATCTAAGTGCTTCATCATGTGGCAGTCCAATTGTCCTTTCTAAAAAGAAAGATGGGACATGGAGACTTTGTATTGATTATAGGGCATTGAACAAAATCAATGTGAAAAAATAGATATCCAATCCCTCAAATTGATGATTTGTTGGACCAGCTTAGGGGAGCTAAGTTCTTTACAAAAAATGACTTGAAATCTAGATATCACCAAGTACCAATTGATCCAGCAGATGTGTGGAAGACTGCATTTAAATCTAAGGAAGGTTTGTTTGAATGGTTGGTTATGCCTTTTGGCTTAACAAATGCCCCAGCAACATTTATGAGGCTGATGAATGATGTTCTTAGATCATTCATTGATTCTTTTGTGGTTGTTTATTTGGATGACATACTCATCTTTAGCAAGACTTGGTATGAGCATTTGCAACATGTTGAACAAGTGCTTTTAACTCTGCAAAAACATAAAATTTATGCCAACATTGAGAAGTGCTCTTTTGGTATGCAAAGTATTCAATACTTTGGGTATATCATTGATACTAAGGGTGTTCATGTTGACCCAGTAAAGATTCAAATAATCAGAGATTGGCCATCTCCTAAAAGTTTCACAGAGCTTCACAGCTTCTTGGGCTTAGCCAACTTCTATCACAAATTTGTTTTTGGTTTCTCACATATATCATGACCTCTCAATCAATCACTAAGGGGTGGAGCACAAGAAAATTTTCAGTGGATAGAGGCAAAGCAACAAACATTTGAAGAGTTAAAGAAAAGATTATGTTCAGCACCAGTACTGGTTCTCCCAGGTCTGCAACAATCATTTGAGATAGAAACTGATGCATCTAATTATGCTCTTAGTGTAGTACTCACACAACATGGGAATCTTGTTGCCTATCATAATGAAACTTTTTCTGATACAGTACATAGGTACCCCACCTATGACAAGGAGTTTTATGCTATTGTTCAGGCCTGCAAACAATGGAAACATTATATAATAGGAAAGGAAACTATTATACATACAGACCATAAACCTCTTCATTTTTGCAAACACAAGGGAAGTTGCAGAATGATAGACATCAAAGGTGGTCAACTTATCTACAACAATTTCACTTCAACATTCGTCATTAAAAAGGAAGCAATAATAAAGTGGCAGATTGTTTGAGTAGGCCTCCAATTGCAGGGTTCACAATGGTGCTGGATTCATGTGGTCACCAATCATCCACATGGGAACAACTATATGGTATTGACCCTGATTTTTCTAACATCTATAGTAATTTGGTAGAAGGAAAGTGCGTCTCTGATTTTCACTCGCAGGATGGGTTGCTCTGCCATGTTGGTCATATATGTGTACCCACTGAGGAATGAAAGAAAATGATATGGGAAGCTCACTACATCCAAGTTGCAGGACATTTTGGTATTGGTAAGACTACTGATATCCTTCAAAAGCATTTCTATTGGCAAAAAATGAAGCAGGATATAATTTCATATATACAAGCTTGTGCAGCCTGTGCAATTGCAAAGCCCGCAAACTGTAAGTCGGGTCTATACTTACCATTACCTATTCCTGATAAGCCATGGCAGTCTGTTTCAATGGTTTTTATGTTTGGGCTTCCAAATACCAGGCGGGGGCATGATTGTGTGTATGTTGTGGTAGATAGGTTTTCTAAAATGGATATCATGGTAGCATGTAAAAAGATGATTTTTGCAGAAGAGACTGCCAAGTTGTTTTTTGAACATGTTTGGGTTCATTTTAGCTTTCCCAAAAGCATCATTTCTGATAGGGATAGCATCATTTTGGTCTGCACTATGGGAAAAAATGGACACAAAGTTGACAAAGTCCGCAACATTCTATCCCCAAACAGATGGGCAGACAAAAGTGGTGAGTCGAATGATCATTCATATCCTACGGATGTATCATTCAAAACATCCTCGCACATGGGATGAAAGCTTACCCTATGTGCAACACAATTACAACCGTGCACTCCATATTACTACAGGGAATAGTCCATTTGAGGTTTGTCTTGGGTATCAACCATTGACACCTATGGATGTAGCACTGCCAGTTTTGCAATCTGATACTTTATTGAATACTGACAAGGAGGTAGATAAAGTAGAAAAATTCATTGATAACATTAGACACCTACAACAGCAAGTTCATGAGATTTTGGAGCAGAGTAACCAGAAGTATAAGGAAAGGCATGATAAACATAGAACTCCTCATCACTTTGAGGTTGGTGACAAGGTATGGTTACATCTTTAGAAAGAGCGCCTTCACGGACCAAACAGGAAGCTTTGTCCTCTTCGCTATGACCCATATACTATTGTGAAGCAAGTAGGTGAGAATGCTTTTGAACTTAATTTGCCATCCTTCTTGGGCTTGCATCTAGTTTTCAATGTGGAATTATTGAGACCCTATTTTCCTCCTTTGTTGGATATTTCCCAATATACTGAACACATTCAAGCTACAGAATTATCTACTACTGTTCCATTCCAGTGTGACCATGTTACTGAAGTCATTTTAAAGACTTTGAGAAATCAGAACATTCCTCTTTATCGGGTGGTTTGAGCTGGTTAGCATCCTCATCAAGGCAAGTGGTTAACTATGGAAAAAATTGAAGCACAATTTCCTCATTTGTTGCAGCAGGTTAGTGTAATTGGGCCCATTGCCTCTCAAGGGGGGAGGAATTATCAGGATGGAATTGGGAAATACTGAAATCTATTTTTTTTAGTATTTTGTATGTCTCAGTAAATTGCATTTTTGAAGGTCTTCAGGGCATTTCAGGGCAGATCTTATGCGTTGAAGTATATCTAGAAGGTATACTTCATACTTCAAAATTTTGGGTCTACAAATTTTGATTACCTTTCCAACGAAGTAAATGGTTCGCAAATCAGACCTAGGACTTGAAAGTTATGCCTTCTCCAAGTAGGCCTAAATTTTTATTTAGTTTTTTGAAAATTTTGGTAGTTTTAATAAGTTTATTTGTAATAAACATTATGGTGACTCTTCATTTCATTTCCGAGGTATTCTAGTGACCCTTGGGATCCATCATATTTTTATAAACTCAAATTTTGAATAGAATGGATCACTTTTTGGCTTGTAATTATGTTGTTAGTCTTCTGGTTTTTATATTGAAATTGACAATACTGCAAGTATCACACTAGATATTGTAATCTGATTCATAATTCAGATCAAAGAGGGTTACCAAGATTGAAGAAACTTGATAATGTGATGTGTAAGCAATGTCAATTGGGAAAAATGACAAAGTCTAATTTCAAGATCAAAACCTATACTTCTAATGATATTTTGGAATTGGTTCATACTGACCTTTGTGGACCTATTGGAATGCAAAGATACTATGGTGATAAATATTTCATTCTGTTTGTTGATGATTACTCTAGAATGATGACTGTGATGTTTCTCAAAGAAAAATCAGACGCCTTTCAGTTGTTTAAGTGGTATTTGGCAAAGGTTGATAAAGAAATAGGTAAGAGTTTGAGATGTCTGAGATTTGATAGAGGGGGAGAGTTAATATCTAATGAGTTCAACATATTCTGCAATGATAGAGGAATCAAAATATAGATGTCCACACCAAGGACTTCCCCATAGAATGGTATAGCTGAAAGAAGGAATAGATCAATCATGGATTGTGCTATAACATTGATGATAGAGAAAAATATTGCACAAAAATACTGGAGAGAATCTGTAAGTATAGTTGTCGATACCTTGAACCGAGTACAAGTAAAAAAAGGTAGAAATGCTACACCTTATGAATTATGGTATGGTTATGCACCTAATATAAAATACTTTAAATTCTTTGGAAGAAAATGTTATATACTAAAGGACAATATGAATGGAAAAATTGATGCTAAAAGTGATGAAGGTATATTCCTAGGTTATTCCACTAAGAGCAAAGCATATAAGTATTTGAATTCTAACACTAACAAAGTTGTGGAGAGTGCAAATGTTAGAATTGATGAATATGCAGAAAAGAATGAAGTTGAATGCAAGCAAGAACCTGAAGATTATAGATCTTTTGTATACATGAATGAAGGAGAGCCCAAAAATTTACCTGAACTAGAGAATGAAGTTGTCTAGCAACAACAAGAATTTGTCGAGTTACAACAAGAAGTTGTTGAGAATCAAGAGGTAACTTACAAGCAATCAAAAGAGGAAGCAGAGACACAAGATGAACCTAAAGTGAATTTTCAAGATGAATCTGAAGAAAAACAACAAGAAGAAAGGATACCAGAGCCTACATTAGCAAAATATGTGAGAAGACATCATAAACCAGATCAAATCATTGGAGAAAAAGATTCAGAAGTCATGACAAGAAGCAAGTTGAAAAATCAGACATGTTTATTATGCAAATTTGAGCCCAAATCAGTGAAAGATGCTTTAGATAATGAAGATTGGATTCAATCCATGAATGAAGAAATTGAGAAAAATGAGAAGAATAAACCTTGACACTAGTACCTAGACCAAAGGACAAGAATATTATTGGAACCAAGTGGGTATTTAGAAATAAGCTGAATGAGCATGAAGAAGTCACAAGAAACAATGATAGATTGGTATGCAAAGGATATACACAAGAAGAAGGCATTGACTATGGAGAGACATTTGTCTCAGTTGCTAGATTGGAAGGAGTTAGAACTCTACTTGCATATGCAGCCTACAAAGGATTCAAAGTGTATCAAATGGATGTTAAGTCAACATTTCTAAATGGAATACTGGAAGAAGAAGTATACATTGAACAACCTGAAGGATTTTTTGATTCAAGAAAGAAGAATATGGTTTGTAAGCTACACAAATCACTATATGGATTAAAACAAGCCCTAGAGCATGGAATGAAAGATTACATATTTGCTTGGTCAAAATTGGTTTTACAAGGACAAATGACAACAGTAATTTATACTTAAAAACTGAAAAAGGTAAAGGGATATTGTTAGCTGAAATATTTGTTGATGATATCATATTTGGAGGACAAGATGCTTTATGCCAAACATTTGCAAATGAGATGCAAATGAAATTTGAGATGTCTATATTTGGAGAGATCAATTTTTTTGTTGGTTTGCAAGTTTATCAGATGAAGAAAGGTATCTACATTACTCAATCTAAATATATCAAGGAGATATTGAAAACCTTTGGCATCCACTCAAGACCAGTAAGTACACCCATGATTACTAGACAGAAACTATCAAAGAATGATGAAACAACATAAGTGAATCAAACCTTGTATAGGTCAATGATTGGGAAGCTACAATATGTTGTTAACAAATGAGATATCTAGCAGTTGGGGTTGGTGCAATATTGAAATTGCACTAGCAGTTGGGTTTGGTGCAATATTTTCTATAAATCCTAAGGAGAATCACATGATGGCAGTGAAAATAATATTGAGATATCTGAAAGGAACAAAGGATTATGGATTGTATTATGAGAAGAATGATAAGTTTGAATTGAAAGTTTATACTGATGCAAATTGGGCAGGCAATGTGGATGATAGAAAGAGTACAAATGGTGGTGCATTCTTTCTAGGAAAGAGGTTACTCTCATGCACTAGTAATAAATAGGATTACATTTCTCAATCTTCAACAAAAGTTGGATATGTAGCAATAATAGTTAATTGTTCAAACATAGTGTGGATCAAGAAGCTATTGAAAGGTATGAAGGAAGAGATCACTGAGCCAGTTGTTATTTTCTATGATAACACAAGTGATATCAATATATCAAAGAATCATGTGATGCACACTAAGACCAAGCATATTGCTATCAAGTATCATTACTTGAGAGAGCTAGTTCAAGACAAAGAAGTGAGATTGGAATATGTGAACACAAAGGAGAAGTTAGCAGATATATTTACTAAAGATTTACCTAAGAATGCACATGAGCATCTAAGAGGCAAATTAGGGGAAATTGCCCTAGCTGAGGCTAACTAGATCAAATGGAGTATTGCATCAATTGTATTACCCATAATATCTGACAAATTGATGCAAGGAGGTCACACTTTAGGAGTTGCTTTAAGCTGTGAAGAGTTAAGCACAAGATGTTGATTAGTCATAAGCAAGATGATAGAGGGAGCATATAGTTCAGAAAGATGACTATGTGTGTATTTATTGGACCTGCAAGTTGCAACACAACACTTCAATATGTCATTATATTAGTGATCAAAACATGAAAGATTAAAGGAAAAGCACATAGAAATCACTAGAACTGACATATTGCTTCATATCTAAGAAGAGTATGATAAATTCTATAATTTCCCTCTAGATTATGCATAAATTAGTGACATATACACGCTTAGAATAGAAGATTCAATGAGAAATCAAACTAAATGCCAATGCAAAGTTCATTTTAGTGCTCTAAAAGAATGTTATGAAATTATATGATATGAAACTATGAAACTATGAACTAAGAATGCATTTAGATTTCTAGAAAATTAGAGTAGCATAAGATTACTAAGATTAGGGGCCAATTGAGCTCAAAATTCATTTCTTTTTGTACGCCTCTCTCTCCGGTTTCCCACAGCTTTCCAAGGGCGGGGGTTAGTAGCAAAGGTTCACAAGTGAATGCAAATCAAATACGCAATAACTACTAAACGAATAACAGAAACGTGAGCAATAAAATGTACAAACAAGAGAAGGGAAGACAAATGAATGCAAACCCCACAATGCTTGAAGCTTCTATTGTTTCTCTCTACTCCTTCTGAAACGCTGTTCTTGATGCTCAGTATTGGCGGGGCAGCGTCTATGACTTGAGAAGCGTCGAGAATTTGACAATTGATATGTGTGTGTGATCACAAGATAGCTTGAATGTGGACAGAGTAATGGCACATGTAAGATTGAAATCCTGGATCCTTCAAATGGTTATGAAGGGTTTATTATATAGGAATTGGTGATGGAATGAATGGTTGAGATCAATCCCAGAGATGGGGAGATGAACGGTTGAGATCAAAAGGAACAGGAGAG
>MU227861.1:1305948-1331339 GCA_018584345.1 Thuja plicata | reverse complement strand
TAATTTTGGGGATTGGATTAGATGATTTGAGAAATGAATTTAGATGAAAATAGATGATTAATTAATGATTAAGAAACCATTAATTAATAGATGAAAATTAGGGTTTTTAATGTAAAGTCGCAAGTCTATCCATTTTAGGGTGTCTACACTTTTATAGAAAAAATTGAGGAATGAGTGGTTGAGATTAATTTGTGAAGAGAGGTGGAGATTGAATCTTTGGTGATCTGTGTGAGTGATCCAAGTGATTTAACTCTCATTGGCTAATGGATTGACTTTCCATGTGCAAGTGAGGAGTTGTAATTAGGAGATTTATTTAATTCCCTTTTAATTAATTACTTTAGACATGTATTTAATTGTTTTGATTTGATTTAAATAGGCCATTGTAATTAATGTAAGTTAGTGATGAAATCACTTTGATTTTAGGAGATTAAATTGATTTTAAAGAACTACGTCAATATTTGAAGATTATCTTGACATAATTAGGGGTATGATCACACTTAGGGAAAATAGGGTCTCTGGTTAGAGTAGACAAAATTAAGGTGGTTACATTTGCCCCTCTTTGAATTAATGTGTGAGCAACACATTAATTCAAAGAATGTCTAATGTTGCCTTCAAAAAGTTTGAGAATTCCGCCCTTGATCGAACGAAATGGCTGATGAGATCAGTCTCTAACTTGATTGAACTAAGACTGATAGTATTTACTTTGAACTTGATCAAACAAAGGTCAATAAAACAAATATCTGAAGAAATCAATTCTAAACTTGATCCAACGAGAATTGATAATACTGACTCCGAACTTGATCGAACGAAGGTCATTACAAAGATGCTAAGAGCTATGAAGTATCAATTCTGAACTTGATAATGAGAATTGATAATACTGACTCTGAACTTGATCAAATGAAGGTCAGTATGAAGCTGCTAAGAGCTATGAGGTATCAATTCTAAACTTGACCGAATGATAATTGATAATACTGACTCTGAACTTGATCGAACAAAGGTTAGTATAAAGCTACTAAGAGCTTGATAAAGATTTGAGAATTTGTAGGGATAGATATCTGGCTTGTTTAGCACTAAAGCCTTCTATCCAACAGTCCCAACTTGATCAAAGGAAACTACCATGCCCCTAGTCTTTTGATGATGAAGTCATTTTTTTTGCTTTTTGAGCAATAATTTGATTAATTTTAAGTGTGATCATGGCCCCTCAGGAACAAAATTGAAGGAAATAGAATAAAATCCCTCTGTAGAATGATAGATCAATGGAACAGATCGATTGGATCAAGAAATAATCAATTAGAATATGTGATGAAGCGAAAGTGTGTTAAGAGAAAATATAATTTTACCAAGTTGACTACTTGAAAATTTAAATTTTGAGTCTGATAAAATGATGTAGGATCAATATTTTGATGAACAATGTGCAATTTGTTGATAGAGAACCCTGAAAATTGATTGTGTAGATCCTGTGAATCATTTTCAGAACATATAGAGCAATTCTGCATTTTTTGGAGATTGTCGCAAAACTTGTTAATGTGCTATTAAAAACATTTTCTGTGCGTTCAATTTTTCTACGCGTTAGATCTAAGAAGAACAAAATTGAATTTTGATAGTTTGGGAAGAGTTTTGGAGCTTTCAGACAGCTGAAAAAGGTCAATATAAGTCTCAAAATTCACTTTTTACCCATTCATTTTCACTTTCATTCATAGTAAATCCAGAGATCTGTAGAAAAGATGGTGGTCCTTGTGGAGAGACATTGATTCAAGCTATCACGTTGACACTAGCACCCAACCCATTATGCACAACTGGTGAGTACATCGATACCTACTTGTTTACTCTTTCTATTTTTGATTTTGTCACTTTTGCATTAGTTAGGAGCCTTTTTGTTTCAATCGCATCCCGTGTCCTAGATTGCATCCAATTAATCTCGTGTCACATCCGGTTTTATTACAGAATTCTGGATCGCATCCTGTAAAATCAGGATCGCATCCTGTTAGGAGGTAGAGTGTCGTTTCTTGTAAATTTTTGTCCAGCTTTTGAATGTGTCGCATCCTGTGAAAATAGAGTCGCACCCTATATCTCGTGTCGCATCTTGTCAATTCAGGATTGTTTCTCAGATTCCCCACCACATCTGGTAAATTGCACATCACATCTAGTATGCAAGATCACACCCGAGAAAAACAATGTCATTTTATGTATAGGAGTTAGTTAGTTTTTCCAATTTTGACTATTTTTTCTCTTTTCTTAAGGCCAAAAAAACTTAACTGATAGATTTTTTGCATAGTTGCCTTAGCTAGGATACTGATTTAAACTTGTAATTGTGTTCTTTGAAAAATTGATTTCAAGGTTGTGTTGTTTCAAGGACCTCATCCTTCATGAGTCCTTTCTTTATCCCATTTATTGACAGGCGTTGAGCTTCAGATCATAGGGCATCTTGGATTGACTTCACTAATAGATTTACTCGATATTAGGTTAAATTGAGGGTTGTTGGCTGCTCTGGTCAAGAGATGACATTCAAAGCACAACACCTTCCATCTCTCGACTAGAGAGATGACCGTCACCCTAGAATATGTGTGGAAGATTATGCACATTCCAGTGATGGGTTGAGAGGTTCGGTTCGAGTCGCACTCTGCCATAGAGATTGCTTCTGCGCGGAGATACTTTGCAGATCCATCTATAGTCCACTAATATCTTACTTGGGACTACATGTGTGATCAATATGATCGATTACCTGTATATCTTGCTGGATTGATTAGAGGGATACTCGTGCCTGGCAGAGGACAACATGGATTTATGTGCGACTGGGTAGAGACATTAGAGAAGGTGGTCATCTCTTCTTGTAGATTTGGCTAGGGTAGTTGTATACTGACCCACATATATAGGGAGTTGCACAAGATTGTATATGAGTATTCTTGGAGTATGACTGAAGGGATTTTGATATTACAGATCTAGGCTTGGGAGCACATCCTAGTGATATGGCCGATTGTAGATAGACAAAGAGCACCTGAGGAGCCATATGTATATATGTATTCGGGATTCATCTAGCATCCCCATCTAGGTAAGATGGAATATTCACGTTGTATTTTTGATGATATCACAATGGTCGAGTGGAGGCCCTATTTAGATTGTGAGGAGTGGAGCTCAGGCAAGTGACAGATGCCTTATTTCTTTTAGAGTAGATATTTGATTAGATGGACCTGTTATATTGTTGAGCGATTTATAGTTACTCATGTCCTCGGGTAGTATGGCCAGATTCAAGGCATTTCTCAAGATTTGATAGCTTACACTCAAATTCATGATGAGGAGCCATAGTGGGGAGCCCAGTTGGCATATGAGACTACGTAGCTTGAGATCAATCAGATGGTCACAGTTGGATGGGATTATCTTCCCGATGTTGCAAATTCTGAGTGCACATATGTGTATCTTGCACACCTATTAAAATTTCCATTTCCTTGGTTCACAACACCAGATGAGGTAGCACATCGCATAGAGGATGCCCTAGATTATGATCCTGTAGATGATGGACCAATGAGAGATAGAGGCTGAGCTCGAAGAGATGGTAGAGGTGGGGGTGGTAGGGATGGTGGCAGAGATGGAAGACACCCTCCCTAGGACAGAGGTCAAAGACATGGTTGATATGATAGAGGAGATGATGGAGATGATAGGGGTGGGGATGGAGAGGGTGGCAATGGGGAGGGAAGATGAACGAGGTTCATATTCGTGCCTCCACGCATGGATCCAGGTCCTTTACTAACAAGGCAATAGCAGTAGAGACCATCAGGGCAAGTATCGAGAGGAGGAGGGGGACCTTCAGGATAGGATCCTCCTAGGGATATAAGCAGAGATACTGGTAGGGATGGAGATCTGTTATTATAGTGCCAAAGAGAGTGAGAGGAGCTTAGAGCCAGGATTGCCACTTTCAAGACATTGTTGCATGATAGGGATAAGAAGTTAGATGTTATGAGATCAGAGAGAGATATCCATGCACATATAGCCACCCATCAGGGCCAGAGAGCTACATATTACTTTGCTTTATATTACGCTAAAATGCCACAGCCTCAGAGAGATCCTTTGTATTCTATTATTTCTCAGCAGTCAGAGGGAGCTATGCCTCCACCATCTCATCATCCTAGAGCTGATGCACCACCTCCTCCTCCTCCTCCAGATCAGGGAGAGGGTGGTAGTCAGACCTGATTTGTTATGACATCTGAGATATTTTTGTATATTGATCCTTCTGATATCATCCATTGTACTATCAACTTTTGATATGTGTGTATATGTTTTCCTCATGATTGCACTAATACTTGTTGTAGATAGTTCTACATTTTTTATCTGAGTATTCACTAATATATATCTAAGATAGCTGCTTTTCATTCTCATATGTTCATGGGCTCTCTTTGTTTGATAGATGTTTAGAATGATCTACATTGTGATTATGTACTTGGTCTTTTTATGATTTAGAATAGATTCATATGATGACATCATTTATGCTCCTTGATTATTACTGTTATATAAATGTGTTTGAGTGATTCTAGATGAATATGCAAATGTATGTTTTTGAGATTTTCTTTATGCAAATATATGTATGGATGCACTTAGGATGTAAAAAAAAATGCAATGCTTGAATGCTTTGTTTTTTAATTTTCTCTTTCCCATTTATGAATGCAAAATGAATTTCATGGATATGCAATGAAATTAATATATCAGTAACATATATTAAGTAGTCAAACTTGGATTTTGAATGAACCAGGAAACCATTTTGAGCTCAAACCCTTATGTTGTTTTAATAATGAATCATGTAATCTTAAATGCATCTAAATGCAGACTTCTAGGACTGTCACTGATTTGTATACATTATAGCATTTTTATCATCATTGGGTGTTTGTGTAACAGACATCATTGGATAGTAAAACTATCACTAATACTCAAAAATTATCATGAGAGTATAAATACTATGTTTATTGGATGCAATGTCAAAAATAAACCTAAGAATCAAGGCATAGAGGCTAGGATGACTTGTCAGTGTTCTCCTTTTTCTTTAAGAATCATCTTCAGTTCATGTGTAATGTAAGATATGTAACCCATAATGACCTTCAATATTCATATCCTTGGGTACATAATGTGTCATACACGTTACTTAGAGTGTGATTAGAAACAGACAAGGAAATTGGCTCAACCTCACCGTATTTTACACATAACAAGGATCAAGATATATGCGGCTATCTACTCGTGTTGGTAGCTCTTATCATAAATATCCAAGTTAGGTGAAATTTATAAGATCATTGAAACAATCACCATACATAGAAAACCAAGAAAAGGTTATGCCCCCAGTCCTTGCCACTCTTTGTCTTTAAAATAGATGTCATGGAGTAACTCAAAAGACATAACAATCAACAATTGATAATCAATCAAAGAAAAATTATAACTGCTTACATGCCCCTAGTCTGAAACATCATCGAAACATAGAAGAGTCATAATCAAACCAAGATCAATCTATATGTGTTTAAGTAGTATTGAGAAATATCGTTGATTCATTTTTCAATCACAGTAGAGAAATCATCAATCGCAACTTGGAATCAAGCAATATGTTCTTATGTCTGAGCAATTGAGATAAACTGTATCAGCAATTGCAATCCAATGTAGTGTTTAGGAACACTATTTGATTAAAGTGTTGAGAAACACTAGTATGATGTATGTTATAGGTAGGTGGTGTTTAAGAAACACCCTTGTTTGTGATAGTGACATTTTGATGTAAGTAGTGAGAAATATTGTTTGTAGTGGTGTTAGCATACAGATTTTTCTTTCTATAAATTATTAATCACTTGCTCTAAGCCCATGAAAAACAATAATCTTCAAACTAATAGTTGAATTATAATATTTAAACTTATAATTCTTTGAATTAAGGTACAACTCCCTATTTGATTTTCAATGAATCTTGACAATCATACATTGCTTTCGCAAACACATGCACTTTTAACCAAAAAGCGAATAAGGTTTTTGCAGTATTCCATACATCAACATGTCAGGAAAATTTAATGAAAGATAGATATTTCAATACCAAATGAAGCTCACAGACTTCAATTTTATAAACTAGTTGTTGAAAACAAACTATACCAAACACACTATGAAAAAATCCACTTGAAAACAGATTTTCGATAATCAAGAAATATCCCAACAGAGATCAATATGCTAATATAAACCAACAGATTCGCAAAGCATAAATTTTTGTTCTATTCATATAAAAAATATACTTCCAAGTTTCCTTCTCAACTAACCAACTAACTGAAAGATACTAAAAACTATTAAGTCTTAGGCCTAGCTTAACCAAAATTACCATCAACCAAATAAATATTATTTTGGCTATAAATAGCCATCAATCTTAGAAAATAGGAACTGACATCCTGAGACACACTCTATGGGATTTAGTATAACTGTTTTTACAAAAACTGCCCAACTTCAAAGTAAACATAAACTAGGAAAAACTACCACTACTCTGTGATCTGCGAAACATGATCACAGAGTGGTGGACATGTTGGATCCCTTTAAATGGTCCTATGAGGTGTCAGCAATGTGGGAATTACTCCATTCTTTGTGCACCTTTACAATGTTGTTGATTGTGGCTTGATGTGGCAAGGTAATATGAATTACCCTCTGCTTCAGAAACTTCTTGTCTTTGCAGATGTGGGTGATTTTCTGTATATGTGCCTCAAGGTGATCGGTACATACCACCAACATCGCTTCCATATTGGCAAGGGTTGTGAAGTCATCTGGGGTAACATCTTTAGTGTCTCTGATGGCAGCAATTTCATGCTCGAATTCCAGTAGTAACTCATCTTCTCCTTTGACACTTTGAGTGTCGTCTTTTATGAGTGAAACATTCAAACATTTGAGGTCTTTTTGCATAGTGTCCATCAACCCTTTTGATTCACTAAAAAAATAGGTGGTCCTATCATGACCGGATTTAATAATAGAATTCCTCCATTCTATACTCTTGATGGAGACGTACAGAGTATCTTCATCCAATCCTGGAACAGGTTTCTCGGTCAGAAATTTGCTCACTCCATATTTCTCTATCTCATAGAGTTGATTGGTTACTTTTAGCCATTTCTTATTTTATTTTTCCCACTTTGCTAATTCCACTATAATTTCCGCAACAATTGAGCTAACAATTCTGGGATTCTTAATTAGCTGATTGATATAATTGCTTCCCTTTTGTATCATGGCTTGGATCCATTTAGTGTAGGCATCCGCAATCAGTTTATTCTTCTGAATTTGATGTAGGGTTTTCCTAACCTCTGGTGAACATGGATCAAATGACTATGAAGCTATAGACAAAGGGATTGGATTAGGATCCCGAACTTCTTGAATGAATTCAACCATCTTTTTGATTGTCACTTTCATCTCATTCTTATCTTTTTCATCTTTAAAAGACTTGTTTATGATCTTTTTTCTAGATTTATCCAAGTGTTTCACATCATCCACTCAGGTTGCATATCCAAGATCTATTTTCTCAACCGTGAATTCATCCACAGTATCTTCAGAGAGTTCCTTATCATTCTTGGGAACTGCACGCTCTGCATACCAGTGCCCTATTTTTTCATCAATGTCCACCCTGGATTCTAGCTTGATCCTTTTTGGTTTTTCAAAAGAACCCAAACATTTTCTTACCATGTCCTCAATAGGTATGTTATTGGTAGGAGATTCCTTTTTCTACTGATGGACATTTCCAACCATTTCAAAGTGGGAACTGGTGACTGTTGGGAATCTGCCAGTGCTTGCGATGGACTAGTGGGCATAGAAATTGTAGAATCCTTGACTCCTTGCTGATTATCTCCTCCTGAAGCATCTTGTTTTGATATAGAGCCTTGTGAGTCCTTATCTTCCATCACAGTATCCATCTCCTCAAGATTGATCACTTCTTTTTCTCAGACTGGCTTGACTTCTCCTTTGAGAGCCTTTCTTTTGGAAGTCCTCTTAGGTGGAACAGGACGAGGAGACCTCTACTTTTTAACTTTAGATTCAACAACCTTTATATTTTTAGACTTAGAAGGACCTGCAATAGAAACATTTTTATTAGAACATAGTATAACATTTTCATCATGAGCTTTAAGAGCTGATCCTCTAGTATTATGTCTTTTGTGAGGAGGTGGTCTTTTGCTGGCAATCCATCTTTCGGTTCTTTTTATAACACCGAGAGTATTAATGTGGATACTCTCCCTTTCCTCTATATTCCAGTCAATTTTAGGAAGTGGAAACCCCTGAATCTTCTGTTTATATTGTTCATCAATTATATCTTCATCTTCCCCCTCTTCTATTTCATTGGCATCAATCCCTGTTTGTAGGTTAACTATTTGGACAAGTGTAAATCTACACCATAATCTCCTTCTGACCTCAAAATCATCTGCACAATTTTCCCAGAAGTCTTCCATTTCAAGGACATGGTGAAATTCAGAAGGTAAACTAAAATGTCATGCAACATATGCCCTGATGTCAAAATCTCTCCTAGCCTTGAAAGTTTTCAGTTTCAACTTGTTCAATTCTTTCTCTAAATTAAGAGCATTAGAAGAATTCTTACATGAATAAAAACCTAGCTCTATAGGAAAACTAGATGTGGCCCTTCCCTTTTTGTCTTTAAGGTCTTTGTGCATGTGGGCCAACTGGCGCCCAACTTCGGTTACAACATGCAAATCCAGAGAATATCTGGGCAATTTGAAAGGCTCTCCTTCAAACCCACCAACTCTAATGTAAGTAAACCTTCTGAATTGTATAAAGAAACTTAAAAAGTTATTGAAAAATTTCTTAGCCCCCTCTGACATTCTCTACTCAATGTTCCCCTGCAGTTCAAAGATTAACCTTCCCAGGAAAACACCATTTACTTTCATAAAACTGTCAACATGGAATTCTTTCTACAAATGGGGGTAATAGTTATACACCTTCATATTAGGAACAGGTAACTCATGATATAATCCATCCCACTTTCTAGTACAAGCTAGTGCATAGAACAAATAAGAAGACATATAGAAACCACTGGACTTTTCTAAATAATTTTCCAACTGATGATGAAGCTCATCAACAATACAATCTACCCAATCGATGAATGTTTCCCCACCCAAAGTTATCTGGATAAAGAAATACATCCAATCCTACCAGTAATAAGCATGGCTATTACCTTTAACTCTATTCAATAAGATCACTAGTTCTACAACTTCAGGTTTGAAATGATCTATTGTAAGGGGTTTTGGCAGCCTTGACCCTCCCCTTTTTGCCTCCAACAACCATTGTTTGGCAATTTCATTTCTGTAAATTTGTTTCTTTGTTGAGAAAACAAAGTAGGAGGAAGCAATGGTCCATCCTTCATAAGGATCCTTTTTTGGAATGCCCATTGCTATGAGGATAACATCTCGGTTAATGGAGATTAGAGGGCTTTCGTCAATTTTCTTAATACATCTTTCTTCCCTATCATACCTTTTAACACATTCCATTACTAACTTAGGACAGGGGACCAATAGGGGAAATGCTGCTGCGTAAGCTAAACCACTTAAAACTACCTTCTCTATTATAGAACCAGAAACAAGGCTTTTAATTTTACTGTGAATCACCTCTAAGGCACCCACTTTTATTATCGTGTCATCACATTTAGGAAGTGAACTAACCAGAGGGGAAGTTCGCCCAAAATTTGGGAGTGGAGATTTCATATTTATTATTGGGAAGACTTATAAAAGACCGAAATTGCAGAAGGAAAACAGAGCCTTTCAATATCAAACTTTTTAAATGGCTTCAATTTCGAATAGGGACTCTAGAAGAGAAAAACACTAAGCTGGAGATTTCGCACACTCTAAGCTTCTCAAGATGAGAGTATACCTTCTGCTACTCCACCAATTCAATTCCATTAGAAAAATTTCACCATAAGACTGATAGCACACACTCTTATTTTATAACTAATTTCCCACAAAATGCGAAGGCTTTGCATTAAATGACAATGCAGGCTCTTAATTAAATGCGACAAGAGTTTTCGCCTGATGTGATCATTATGTATTGCACCCCTTAAATGATTGAAATGACATATAAGTGTCACATCTAATAATGATTATATCGCAAACACGCATGGATAAAATCATCACCCGCTAGTTGTTGCTTTGCTCACATCACCACTGTCTTTTCGCCTATTCAACACACATGCTTCAGTTGAACCATGAACCTTGATATAGCTTTAGTTCACAAATTAAGTTCAATGGGTAATAAAACATTAGTTCCCTTTGGTGTTTTTATAAAAATCACATGAGCGGAAAAAACTTAGACTTTACTACACCTTTTGCAAAATGAAGCCCGCAATTGAACCTTGAACCTTGAACTAGACAAGTTCAAGATTCAATGTTCAACGAGAGAGTAGATTTTGCAAAGTGCGCAGGTCATAATTTCACATAACAGCAAAGGAAAATGAAACACACTGCAAGGCAAAATTAAACCTTGAACCTTGAACTAGAAAAGTTAACTATTCAAGTTCAACTGACAAGGGGAAAATGCAAAGTAGGCTGAAAAATATTTGTAGACTTTTTACTTCTAGGACAACAGACTCCTGATTTTAGGCAACGATAAAATGTAGGGTATGAGTCAAAAATCAGGGGTAACAATGGCTTCGACTAGGAACAAGGACTCTTGAGGATGTAGGATGAACTTAGTAGCTTTGGTTTCACAGACCAGGGAGTCAATCGAAAAAGAGAGACCCCAAAACAAAAATAGAACAAACAAAAAGCAGGAAGGAAAAGAAAGAAAAACACAACAGGGAAAACAAGCCACAAGATGGAAAATATACAATGAGGTAAGAAAAATCTAATTACATTTAGTACAACTTTAGATCTTGACCATTAAAGGTCAATGGTAGAATAGTTCCATCTTGATGCTCAAGAACAAATAAGTTACTTCCCATGGATTTGCTGATGATAAAGGGCCCCTTCCATAATAACTCAAATTTACTGTGAGCACCTTTAGGTTCTCTCCTCTTATCCCAGAGTATAATCTAGTCTCCTTCCATGAAATTTCTTGGTCTAGCCTGCCTATCAAAAAATTTCTTTAACCTAGCCTGATGTAATGCTATACGGTCCACCATCTCCTCTCTTTCTTTATGGATCTTATTGAGATACATAATCCTTTTTTCTAGAATATCCTAGAAAATTTATCCTTCAATTACTTTTTGCAATTTTATCGCCGCCAGTTCTAAAGGTAAAGACAATTGGGCTTCAACACCGTATACCAACTCAAATGGAGTCATTCCAGTCACCCTCTTAGGAGAGGTATGATCTACCCAGAGAGCCTCATACAACCTCTTATGCCAGTCCCTGACATTATCATTCACCAATTTCTTCATGATTGATATCAGGCTTTTGTTGCTCGATTATGCCTGATCGTTCCCTTGCAGGTAATAGTCAGATGCATGTGAAAGGTGGATGCCATTATCATAGAAAAATAGCTTTATTTCTAAAGAGGAGAAATTGGTAGCGTTGTCTGTGAATAATTTATGAGGAATGCCAAACCTGATCAAAATAATTTTTTTTAGGAAATCACACACTACCTCTGATGTTGTCTTCCTGACCGGAACTACTTTGACCCATTTAGTGAAATAATTCATAGCAGTCAGGATGTGTGTATGCCTTGGACTAGAAGGAGGATTGATTGGACCAATGAAATCCAGTCCCTACTATTTGAAAGGCTCTTCAATGTCTACTGGCCTCAGAGGGAGAGTTGCTAATTATGGTTTTCTGCTGAAAAGTTTGCACTTTTCACAGCCAGCGACCCATTTGTATGCATCGGCAAACATCCCCGACCAATAATAACAACTTCTTAAAATTTTGAAAGTAGTCATAGTTGATGAGAGATGAACACCACAGACCTCATTATGAAACTTCGTAATCAACTTCTCTTGTTGTTCTTTGTCAACACACCTTAAGAAAGCCCCATCAATTCCTTTCTTATATAAGATATCATCCACAATAACATACTTTTCTGCCTTGAGTCGGAGGTTTCTTTTCTCCTTAGGGCTCATATGCTATGTACAATCTCCATATGTCACATAAAAAGCCACATCTGAAAACCACGAGTCTCTTAAGACAACAAAAAGAGCGAGAGGAACATCATCTTCAGGTACACTATGAGCCATCAGTTTGCATAGACTTTACCCTCGAACTAGCTTAGTCGGTCTGATATTCAAATCAAAATCTTGGATCCTTTCCACCCAAGTAGCTCTTTTGTTCATGCGTAT
The DNA here is from genome assembly GCA_018584345.1 of Thuja plicata. NCBI lineage: Eukaryota > Viridiplantae > Streptophyta > Pinopsida > Cupressales > Cupressaceae > Thuja > Thuja plicata. The sequence goes on along the minus strand of MU227861.1, from coordinate 1,319,092 downwards.
ATCTTGTTGAGTTAGGACATCTTTGACTGCAGAAGAGGGTACATACATAGTAGAGTGCGAGTGCAAGATATAAAATCTAAAATGTTTCACAACTTTAACTACTACATATGCTTGCTTCTCAACGATAGGATAATTTAGCTCGTGGTTTTTCAAGGGTATGCTCATGAAAGCAATTGGTACTTCTTCTCCCTTATCATTTTTTTGCAATAATATCCCAGATAGTGTATGCTCTGAAGAGTAACAATAGATAATGAAATATTTTTTATAATCAGGGTTGATCAACATCGAGGCAGACGCTATGGCCTTTTTAACATCATCAAATGCCTGAACAGCTTCTGAACTCCACTTGAAAGGGTTCTTTTTTCTTAAGAGACTCACCATATGTTTAGTTGTCTCTGCAAAATTTGGAACGAACCTCCTAAGAAAGTTTATCTGGCCAAAGAAAGACTTAACTCCTGTCTTCTTAGAAGGCAAACCTATTTGCTGGATAGCTTTTACTCTCTTAGGATCTATCTTAATCCCGTCTTTAGAGATGATGTGACCTAAAAGCTTCCCTTCTGTAACATAGAAGATTGATTTTTTATGATTTAATGAGATCCCATGCTCTCTGCACCTTTGTAAAATAGCTCTCAGATCCTTTAGGTGGTTTTTACGCCTCTTAGAGAAAATTGTCAAATCTTTTAGAATAATAAGCAGAAAAATGCAAATATTAACACACAGAAGAGAACACAATAACAAAGATTTAACATGGTTCACCCAATCCCTGGGCTACGTCCACCAACAATGAGTCTAATGTCTTTATTATTATCCAGTGATTACAATCTGAAACCTACAACTCAATACCGCTACAGGAAGCTACAAAAATCCCTCATACCAAAAAATGAATCTCAAAACCCTAAGCCCTTTATACATGTATTTTTGACATAACCTAATTAGGGAAAAAATATTCCGACTAATAGAAAATTGATGGTCAACCCTTTACAATATTATTAAGTCATTGTTGGCGCTGCCCCTTGACCCCATTAGGGGCTCTACCCCTTGACCCCGCATGGGGCGCTGCCCCAAGGCCCCACAAGGGGCTCTGCCCCTTGACCCTGAGCTTGGGGGCACTACCCCCAATTCCCTATAGATAAGTCTGGGGGGAAATCACGCCGAAAGAACCTGAGTCTAATTAGGCTCCACATACATAACAAAATCATCTAGGTAAATGACAATCACCTTTTTAATTAGATGGCTGAAAGAAGAATCCATTGCTTGTTGGAATGTGGCACCTGCATTAATTAATCTGAAAGGCATGTGTCTATAGGCATATGTACCCCATGGTGTGGTGAATGTTGTTTTGTGTTGATCCTCGTCAGCCACTTTGATCTGGTTGTAACTAGAAAACCCATCTAACATGGACATCATTTCTGTGCTAGCTACTATTTTAAATATATGGTCCATCACAGGAAGCCTGTAATTATCTTTTAGACTGCTTTGGTTCAGATTTCTGAAATCCACACAAATCCTTACCTCACCATTCTTTTTCCTCACCGACACTATGTTGGCTATCCAGGTAGGATGATGAATAGGATATATTATCCGAGCTTGCAACATCTTCTCAACTTCTTTTTTTTATCATTTCAGACACTTTAGGGTTATAGCTTCTCAAATTTTGCTTAAATGGTGTGGCATCTGGCTTTAAAGGGATATGATGTTGAAATTTACCTCCTTTAAAATTCTTTAAATCCTGGTAGGACCAGGCAAAAATGTCCTTATATTATTTCAGTAGATCAACAAACCTTCTCCTCTCATCAGACGTACAACATTTTCCCAGGTTTACAAACTTAGGGTCTTGTTCATCTCCTATATTCAATTTTTCTAAGGCACTTTCATCAGGAGATTCATGAGATGCAGGTTTTTTGCCTGACATCATTAGATATGTCAAATAGATTTTCAAGAGAAACCAAACCTTTAGGGATGCGATTTCCCTTCAATTGAACAATTCCTTCTTCAACAGCCTTACCCAGATCAGGACAAAATTCTTCACAGGTCGACCGAGATCCCTTGAAATAAGTAGTGCTAAAAACTTCTATCATTTGTAAGAATTTATCTATCTGCTTATCATCTTGGAAAACTTGCCAATGTTCTGCATTGTCGGGTACCTTAGGTCTGTATACCATCTCAATTTTATAAATTATTTCTTTGAAATATGGATGGGGAAGAAACAAAGATGCTGAGACTGCCAAAGAATCATCTCTACTATTGATGTTTCTAGGGATAGCTTCAATAGAAAAGGCCTCTAATCCTTCAATTTCATCCCACACACAGTTTCTATAATGTTTTAGTCTCTCATTTTTTACTGAGTACCTTCCTCTTACTTGTCTCACTATTAGTTCTGCATCTCCTTTGGCTTTAAACATTTTTATTCCTTTCTTTTTATCTTCTTCAAGACCAAGTAGAAGGGCTTCGTATTCGGCAGTATTATTGGTGTTACCGAACTCCAACTTGAAGGAGTAAGGAAAAATATCCCCCTGTGGTGATATGAGAATAGCCCCCACTCTAGAGCCCACTGAGGCACAACTACCATCTAACTCTAAAGACCACAAAGAATCTGATTCCTCATTATCAACCCTCTCCGAGTACACATCTGATGACATCATATAATTTCAAAATTCACATTCATGGTACAAGATCTGAGATTTGGGATCTTCTGATGGAAAAATAGTGTACTTGGATTTTCCTTCAGGTTTCAAGATAATATTTTGATTACCAATAGGGATTGTCACTTGCGACCAATCCAATTTGATTTCTCCCCCAAGATCTCTACAAAAAGTTCTACTAAGCAACATCCCATAACTGGCGGGGATGTTAGCTACCAAAATGGTTAACTTAAGATTTTTACTAGGATGAGCAGCTAGGGCCACTTGAGCATCTTTAATCTGTCCTACTAGAGGGACCTTCTTGGAATCCATGGAGTAACATCTCCCAAAAGTGGCTAGTAGAGGAAGGTCTAGAGCTTTTGCTACTGAAGTAGGCATTAAATTATCAGATGCTCCAGAGTCAATGATGCATTTATTCAATTTGAATCTATGAATAAACAATGATAGATAGAAAGGCTCTGGTTTCTGAGAGACAAAAGGGCTTGAATCATTAGAGGGCTGGGTAGCCAATGTGGGTTGGATTTCTTCAGGCAAAACATCATGTGTGGTTTCACTGGTTGCATGATTTGAAGAGGTTTTACCTGACTTGACATAACTGACCAACCTATCAAGTTCTTTGGGATTCATTCTGAGATAATCAGCCGATGACACTTGGATTTTCAAGGTTTTACAGAAATTTACAATGTCAAAAGGAGAATCAGACGAAGATTCTTGAGAAACTTTAGCCTCTTTAGTATTTGAAAATTTGGAAAGAGAATTCTTTGGGGAAAAATCCTTACCTTTATCCTTGTCCCATCGTTGAGAAGTTGAAGGAGAGTCATTATCCTGAGAGTTGAATTGATTTATGGTCATGATCGAACATGTGGGATCTTCAAGAGTTACCAGAATACTACCTCCTCTTTTAGAGTCTGACTCGTATTCCATAAAATAATTTTCAGAGTTGCCAGGTAATGAAGAAAATTCTGCATGTTCAGTTGGATCATCAACTAATTCTTTATTAACATGCATTTGCATTGATCTCACCATCTCGTGACAAGTTGCGCCATCATGCTCATCAGTGAGGTGAAAGGTACACATATTTTCTTTTTTAGGGGTAACCTCTACTACCCTTTGTTCATTCTGTGACTGTCCCAAATATCTGTGACTAGGACTAGCTTGATCAAGGTTTCCTCTAGGGATATCTTTGTATGGTTGAGGTAAATTCGCATTTCCCTTGGGGAGTTTCCTCTTCATAGTATTTACATCATTCACTAATCTTTGTAACAGGGGATTAGAGGAAGTGGCACTCTGAGATTTTGGTTGCTGGACATCTTTCCTCCACTTGCCAGTTGTGATAAGATCTTCTTCTAGTTCAACAACCATGGTCTGAGTTGCATCTAAATCAGCTACCCTTGCTCATCTTAAATGGAAACCAATGTCCAGGGGCATGGAATTCATAAAGAAGTCTTTTCTATTTTCAATAGTGGGTCTTCTTGGGGTAGGAATCTTATGAATAATCTTATTAAAATTTACCACAAATTGTCTCATGGGCTCATGTATTTCTTTCTTCAACTACGTTAACTGGGCAAGAAGATCATGTTCATCAGATATACTTTTAAAGCATTCTTGAAAAGCAATTTTCATAGTATCCCAATCCATGATCTGACCATTGGGTAAGTGATAGAACCAGTCAGCTACGGATTTAGCAAGTGTTTGAACAAACAATCTAATTGCAACGTCTTCATGCTGAACAACCATAATTATACAGGTTGTATTAAATGCATTAAGATGATCTTCGATGGAGACTTTCCCATCACCATAGAATTTGGGCAAAATCTCTCTAGCTCCTTTAGGCAAAGAATGATTTCCTGCCAAATTAAGAGGTCCAACAACATTACCCCAAGGTTGTGCCATGACTGAGGGTTGATAAATTGTCTAGAGGGGAGGAGCTTGAATTCCAAAAAAAGTCAAGGCTTGCGACTGGTGAGAAGATGAGGATATAATAGGACTTGACTTCTTAGGGGAAGGAGGTATTCTTTTAGCCTTCTTCTTTGGGGTATAACTGGTTGGAAACTGAAGGTTTTGAAGTTCTTGGAAAAAACTATCAAAGATACCTTCCCTTGCTTGGGACCTAGTAAAAGGTCAAGAATCCATATTTGCGAAGAAGTCTAAGGTCTTTGCAAAACTCTATCTACTATGGCGGCTACTTGGACAATGAGAAGGCCTCTCAACCATTCACCAATTTATTCTTCCTCTTCTAACACCAAGTGATCTTGTTGATAATGTCGATCACTTTTCCTTACAATCCAGGCTATTGAATGAAGATAAGAGATTATGTCTTCCTGGGTATTTAAAAAGTATAGGTCAGGTTGAATAACTGGGGGAACTTCTTCCTGACTAGGAATTATGAGAGCAGACAACACCATGGTTTCTTCATTTAATGGGAATGACTACTAATACTTTGTGTATCAACTCCCCAGTAGAGTCACCAAAAATCTGTTAGCATACAGATTTGTCTTTCTATAAATTATTAATCACTTGCTCTAAGCCCATGAAAAATAACAATCTTCAAACTAACAGTTAAATTATAATATTTAAACTTATAATTCTCTGAATTAAGGTATAGCTCCCTATTTGATTTTCAATGAATCTTGACAATCATACATTGCTTTTGCAAACACATGAACTTTTAACCAGAAAGCGAATAAGGTTTTTGCAGTATTCCATACATCAACATGTTAGGAAAACTGAATGAAAGATAGATATTTCAATACCAAATGAAGCTCACAGACTTCAATTTTATAAACTAGTTGCTGAAAACAAACTATACTAAACACACTACAGAAAAATCCACTTGAAAATAGATTTTTGATAATCAAGAAATATCCCAACAGAGATCAATATTCTAATATAAACCAACAGATTCACAAAGCATAAATAGATTCATATCAAAAATATACTTCCAAGTTTCCTTCCTGACTAACCAATTAACTGAAAGATACTAAAAACTATTAAGTCTTAGGCCTAGCTTAACCAAAATTACCATCAAACGAATACATATTATCCCAGCTATAAATAGCCATTAGTCTTGGAAAATAGGAACTGACATCCTGAGATACACTCTCCGAGATTCAGTATAACTGTTTTTACAAGAACTGCCCAACTTCAAAGTAAACATAAACTAGGAAAAACTACTACTACTCTGTGATCTGTGAAGCATGATCATAGAGTGGTGGACACACTAGATCCCTTTGAATGGTCTTGTGAGGTGTCAATAACGCGAGAATTCCTCCATTCTTTGTGCACCTTTGCAACACTGTTGATCGTGGCTTGATGTGGCAAGGTAATATGAATTACCCTCTGCTTCAGAAACTTCTTGTCTTTGCGGACCTGGGTGATTTTTTGTATATGTGCCTCAAGGTGATTAGAACATACCACCAGCATCACTTCCATATTGGTAAGGGCTGTGAAGTCATCTGGGGTAACATCTTTAGTGTCTCTGATGGCAACAATTTCACGCTCAAATTCCAGTAGTAACTCATCTGCTCCTTTGACACTTTGAATGTCATCTTTTATGAGTGAAACATTCAAACATTTGAGGTCTTTTTGCATAGTGTCCATAAACCCTTTTGATTCACTCAACATATAGGTGGTCCTATCATGACCAGATTTAATAATATAATTCCTCCATTCTATACTCTTGATGGAGACATACAGAGTATCTTCATCCAATCCTGGAACAGGTTTCTCGGTCAGAAATTTGCTCACTCCATATTCCTCTATCTCATAGAGCTGATTGGTTACTTTTAGCCATTTCTTATTTTCTTTTTCCCACTCTGCTAATTCCACTAGAATTTCTGCAACAATTAAGCTAACAATTCCATGAGTCTTAATTAGTTGATTGATATAATTGCTTCCCTTTTGTATCATGGCTTGGATCCATTTAGTGTAGGCATCCGCAATCAATTTATTCTTCTAAATTTGATCTAGGTTTTTCCTAATCTCTGGTGAATGTGGATCAAATGACTGTGAAGCTATAGTCAAAGGGATTGGATTAGGATCCTGAACTTCTTGAATTAATTCAGCCATCTTTTTTATTGTCGCTTTCATCTCATTCTTATCTTTTTCATCTTTAAAAGACCTATTTATGATTTTTTTTGTATATTTCTCCAAGTGTTTCACATCAGCCACTCCGGTTGCATATCCAAGATCTATTTTATTGACCATGAATTCGTCCACAGTAGCTTTAGAGAGTTCCTTATCATTCTTGGGAACTGCACACTTTGTACACTAGTGCCCTATTTTTTCATCAATGTCCACCCTGGATTCCAGCTTGATCCTTTTTGGTTTTTCTAAAGAACCCAGACATTTGCTTACAATGTCCTCAACAGGTAGTGTTATTGGTAGGAGATTCCTTTTCCTGCTGATGGATGTTTCTAACCATTTCAAAGTGGGAACTGGTGACTGTTGAGAATCTGCCAGTGCTCATGATGGACTAGTGGGCATAGAAATTATAGAATCCTTGACTCCTTGCTGATTATCTCCTCCTGAAGAAACTTCTTCTGATACAGAGCCTTGTGATTCATTATCCTCCATCAAAGTATCCATCTCCTCAAGATTGATCACTTCCTTTTCTCAGACTAGCTTGACTTCTCCTTTGAGAGCCTTTCTTTTGGAAGTCCTCTTGGGTGGAACAAGACGAGGAGACCTCTACTTTTTAAATTTAGATTTAGTAGCCTTTGTATTTTTAGACTTAGAAGGACCTGCAACATAAACATTTTCATTAGAATAGGGTATAGCATTTTCATCATGAGCTTTAACAGCTGATCCTATAGTATTATGTCTTCTGTGAGGAGGTGGTCTTTTGCTGGCAATCCATCTTTCGGTTCTTTTTATAACACCGAGAGTCTTAATGTGGATACTCTCCCTTTCCTCTATATTCCAGTCAATTTTAGGAAGTGGCAACCCCTGAACCTTCTCTTTATACTTTTCATCAATTATATCTTCATCTTCCCCCTCTTCTATTCCATTGGCATCAATGCCTGCTTGCAGGTTAACTATTTGGACAAGTGTAAATCTACACCATAATCTCCTTCTGACCTCAAAATTATCTGCACAATTTTCCCAGAAGTCTTCCATTTCAGGGACATGGTAAAATTCAAAAGGTAAACTAAAATGTCGTGCAACATATGCCCTGATGTCAAAATCTCTCCTAGCCTTGAAAGTTTTCAGTTTCAACTTGTTCAATTCTTGCTCTAAATTAAGAGCATCAGAAGAATTCTTACATGAATAAAAACCTATATCTATAGGAAAACTAGATTTGGACCCTCCCTTTCTATCTTTAAGGTCTTTGTGCACGTGGGCCAACTGGTGCCCAACTTTGGTTACAACATGCAAATCCAAAGCATATCTGGGCAATTTGAAAGGATCTCCTTCAAACCCACCAACTCTAATGTAAGTAAACCTTCTGAATTGTATAAAGAAACTTCCAAAGATATTGACAAACTTCTTAGCCTCCTCTGAAATACTCTGCTTAATGTTCCCTTGCAGTTCAAAGATTAACCTTCCCAGAAAAACACCATTTACTTTCATAAAACTGTCAACATGGAATTATTTTTGCAAATGGGGGTAATAGTCATACACCTTCATATTAGGAATAGGTAACACATGATATAATCCATCCCACTTTCTAGTACAAGCTAGTGCATAGAACAGATACGAAGACATATAGAAACCACTAGATTTTTCTGAATAATTTGCCAGCTGATGATGAAGCTCATCAACAATACAATCTGCCCAATCGATGAATTTTTCCCCACCCAAAGTTATTTGGATAAAGAAATACATCTAGTCCTGCTAGTAATAAGTGTGGTTATTACCTTTAACTCTGTTCAACAAGATCACTAGTTCTGCAAATTTGGGTTTCAAATGATCTATTGTAAGAGGTTTTGGCAGCCTTGACCCTCCCCTTTTTTCCTCCAATAGCCATTGTTTGGAAATTTTATTTTTGTAAATCTGTTTCTTTGTTGAGAAAACAGAGTAGGAGGAAGCAATGGTCCATCCTTCATAAGGATCCTTTTCTGGAATGCCCATTGCTGTGAAGATAACATCTCGGTTAATGGAGATTAGAGGGCTTCCATCAATTTTCTTAATACATATTTCTTCCCTATCATACCTTTTAGCACATTCCATTACTAACTCAGGACAGGGGGTCACTAGGGGAAATTCTACTGCATCAGCTAAACCACTTAAAACTACCTTCTCTATTATAGAACCAGAAATAGGGCTTTTGATTTTATTGTGAATCACCTCTAAGGCACCCGCTTTTATCATCGTGTCATCACATTCAGGAAGTTAACTAACCAGAGGGGAAGTTCACTCAAAATTTGGGAGCGGGGATTTCATATTTCTTACTGGGAAGACTTATAAAAGACCAAAATTGCAGAAGGAAAACAAAGCCTTTCAATATCAAACTTTTCAAATGGCTTCAATTTCGAACAAGGACTCTGGAAGAGAAAAAAACTAACTTGAAGATTCCTCACACTCTAAGATTCTCAGGATGAGAGTATACCTTCTGTTACTCCACCAATTCAATTCCACCAGAAAAATTTCACCATAAGATTGATAGCACACACTCTTATTTTATAACGGATTTCCCACAAAATGTGAAGGCTTTGCATTAAATGACAATGCGACCTCTTAATTAAATGTGACAAGAGTTTTCGCCTAATGCGATCATTATGTATTGCACCTCTTAAATGATTGAAATGACATATAATTGTCACATCTAATAATTATTATATCCCAAACATGTGCAGATAAAATCATCACCCGCCAGCTGTTGCTTTGCTCACGTCACCGCTGTCTTTTCGCCTATTCAACACGCATGCTTCGGTTGAACTACGAACCTTGATATAGATTTAGTTCAAAAATTAAGTTCAATGGGTAATAAAATATTAATTCCCTTTGGTGTGTTTATAAAAATCATGTGAGTGGCAAAAACTTAGACTTTACTACACCTTTTCCAAAATGAAGCCTGTAATTGAACCTTGAACCTTGAACTAGACAAGTTCAAGATTCAATGTTCAACGAGAGAGTGGATTTTGCAAACTGCACCGCTCATAATTTCACATAAAAGCAAAGGAAAATGAAACACACCACAAGGAAACAATGAACCTTGAACCTTGAACTAGACAAGTTCAAGATTCAAGTTCAACCGACAAGGGGAAAATGCAAAGTAGACTGAAAAATATTTGCATAATTTTTACTTCTAGGACAACAGACTCTTGATTTTAGGTAACGATAAAACGTAGGGTATAAGTCAAAAATTAGGGGTAACAAGTGGCAAACCATCCTAGACAAGAACCTAGGATGACCTAGTAATTGTTGACCGAACATGCTAGCAGAGTTGCCCCTAGTGCAGAATGACTATCCCTAAGACGCAAATGCAGACAAATCCCAGGCAAGGATAGGACATTTGTAAGGAATTCAGAGTCAACCAATAGCACAGGTGTGATTGTTAAGGATTAGTGTCAGTAGTTCATTGATAGATGGAGCACAAAGTACAAGTGGTGCCTATTTGCCAGGTTTTCACCACTCGACAAAGCTTTTCATTTTTGGTACCAATATGCCTGTTTGCTAGGTTTTCACTAAGGCACTTTTCTATTTTTTTCTTTTTTTTTTCTTTTTTCTTTTTTTTTTCATTTTTTGTTAGTATCAAGGCACCTATTTTCCAGGTTTTCACCAAGAATACCTTTTTCAGGACTTTTCCACTATTTTTGGCTTTCTTCAGGATCAATTTTTTTTACTTTTTGGGTATTTTCTGAGAACTATTTCCATTGCACAGGCCCTTTCAGCCGAATGTCAAGCGTAGAACCGCTTCAAGTGTAGGGTATTGATGGGATCAGAAATGACATCTCCCTCATGTGTAGCTAACTGATAAGCTCTAGTCCCAAAATTTGTTGTTATAACAAAAGGCCCTAGCCAGTTGGGTTCAAACTTGCCTTTTTGTTCTCTATTTGGCTGATTTTTAGGATTCTCTCTTAGAACGAGATCCCCCACTTGAAATTGTCATGGCTTTACTTTCTTATTGTACCCTTTTGATATTTTTTTTGGTACACTTTGAGATGATCAAATGATTTTTGTCTACACTCATCTTGTAGTTCTAGTGCATGAACCCTATCAATGCAGTATTGTTCATTTGTAACAGGAACTTGGAGAGATACTCGCAAAGATGGAATTTCTACTAAAATGGGTAGCACTGCTTCTGCACAATAGACTAGAGAAAATGGTGTGGCTCCTGTTGGTGTTTAGATACTTGTTCTATAGGCCCATAGTGTCATATTTAGTTGTAAATGATAGTCTCTGATAGACTTACTCATAGTTCTATGTAAGATTTTTAGAATGTTCTTGTTTGAAGCTTCAACTTGTCCATTACCTTGAGGATAATAGATTGAAGAACAATGATGAGTAATATGAAACTATGTACAAAGGTCCTTAATATCTTGGTTTTTGAACTGACCCCCATTGTCTATTACAATAGAAGAGGGTATCCCATACCTACAAATGATGTAGTTCGAGATGAACATAGCAACCTGTTTGCCAGTTGATTTGATTAGAGGCACTGCCTTGATGGTGTAGGAGGACCTACGCCAATCCCTAGTTCAAATTTTTATGTGGCTTGTACTGAACTTATCCAAGTCAGTAGTGTTTATTTTTAGGCCTTAGAAGGTCTTTCAAGTTTTGTACCTAGGTGGATTTGACTAGGATCAATCTAACCTAGCTGTTTTATGTTTTGAGTGTGTTTAGTGTTTTAGTTAGCCAAATTGGGAATTTGGGGTCTAAAGGCCTAGAAGGCTTAGCAAGGAAGAGTTTTGGGCCTAATATGTCCTCTATGATGTTTCTAAATCATTTGTGATAGGTTAGAGGTCATGTAATTAAGTTAGATGCAAAAATCAAAAAGTTGTCAAAATGTTGCATGACAACATTTGCAATATTGTGCTCTGAGTCTCTTCAGGATCCCTAAAAATTTTGCTGAGATGATTGAAAAAATCCAAAGGTGCTTCTTATGGTTGGGAGTCGAGGAAAAAAAGAAATTTAGTCTCGGTTCTTGGGAGGCGGTCTGTAAACCCAAAAAATGGGGAGGGTTGGGAATAAGAAGCATCAAAAACACAAACAAGGCTCTCCTAGCAAAACAGTGCTGAAGAATCTTTGAAGAAGAAAAGGAGTGGAATTCTATAATTAAGAGAAAGTACCATCTTCAATCTCTTGAGGAAATTCTATATAATCCTTAGGAAGTCACAGGTTCCTTTATCTGGAATAGTATCTGCAAAGGGAAAGAGCTGATTAGACAGGGTGTGAGATGGAAACTAGGAAATGGCAGGAAGATTAATTTCTGGAATGATAAATGGTTAGAAGGTAAAGCTCTCAGTGAGAACCAGGACTAGAGGTCTATGATTCTGGACTGCCAAGATATTGTGGGGGAAAGGGTGTTTGATTATTGGATTAATGAGAAATGGGTGGACCTTGGATCCTTTGATGGTGATCTATCTCTAATCAACGCCCAACTTAATACTTGGTTTCCTAACAACTCATTGGATTCTTTGATCTAGGGCCCAGAACCTAATGGGAAATTCTCTTTTTCCTTGGCCTCTGCCCTTATGCTCTCCTGTGATTCTTAGCCTCTTTGTTCTCAGGTTTGGAATCCTAACCTTATTCCTAAAATTAACATGTTTTTCTGGCTTTTGGTTCAAGACAAAATCCCCACGGTGGAAAATATCTGTAAAAGAGGTTTTATAATGCCAAATAGATGCTATCTCTATCTCTTTGAAGCTGAAAACAGTAATCATCTAATGATTCACTGCCCCTACTCCAGTAAATTTTGGGATTTAGTGTTTAAATTTTTCAATGTGGACTGGGTTAAACCCAATAGTGTCCATGAGTTGGTCAACCAATGGCTCTGTCCCTTAAAGGGCAAAGCTTATAAGGAGATATGGAAATTACTCCTTCCTCACTTCACTTGGAGGATCTGGAAGGAGAGGAATAATAGGGTCTTCAGAGAGAAAGTCGCTTCCCATATTATTGTGGCTAACCAAATATGCAGAAGTCTGGGGGAGAACTTCAATGCCTCGTCTTATATAAGTTCCAACTTTTCGAACATTCAAGAATTAATAGATACTAAAAGTGGGAACTCCAAAAGTAATGAGGTTAAGAATAATGCTCTGAGAGAAAACACTAGATGGTCAGCTCCGCCAATTGGCTGGGCTAAAGGCAACTTTGATGGAGCTTCTAATGGGAATCCAGGAAGAGTTTGTGGGGGAGGATGCATAAGAGATTGGGCTGGAAATTGTTTGGGAGCAATAGCGGCCCCTTTTGGAACTCAAACGAATCATGTTGTAGAAGCTATGGCAGCTCTTCATGTTGTTACTTTGGCAAAGGAGAAGGGAATTTTGAAATTCTGGCTAGAGGGAGATTCCCAAAACATAATCAACTGCATAAAAGGTAAAACTAAGGCCTCCTAGACT
>MU227861.1:1259620-1279740 GCA_018584345.1 Thuja plicata | reverse complement strand
AATTTAAACTATAGGAAATTGAGTTTAATTAATTAATTTAATGATAATTAATCAATTAAAGCTAATTAATTAAATAAAATTAATTATTTAATTAATTTTGGGAATTTGATTAAATGACTTGGGGAATTAATTTAGAAGAAAATAGATGATTAATTAATGATTAAAAAACCATTAATTAATAGATGAAAATTAGTGTTTTTAATGTAAAGTCGCAAGCTTGTCCATTTTAGGGTGTCTACAGTAAGATCTAGTGTTACATTCGTGTATTAGGGATATTTTAAAGAATATTTTGTTTATATTTAAAGTTTCTATGAGTTCATTTGATTATTCTTGTAAATTATTTTGTAAGTTGCACAGTTGTTGTTGTTGACAAAGCAAATTTGAGCAAAATGGATCCCCCATATAATAAAACCGTGAATTTCATCATGGTATAGATGAATATGGTAGGGGAGCCTCTTTATATTGTAAATATGAGTGTAGAAGTCCAGAAGAGAAAGGTAGCTATTTTTAATGGTAAGCCCTATGCGAGTCCTATGCACCCGATTAGGTGTTTGCCAGAGATCTAATGGTGTTTGATTGCAAGGGAAGGATTGGGAGAACGGAACCAAGAATGGTTTTGTAAGAAAATAGGTCCTATAGAAACCTCCTAGCAATATTAGGCATTTTTAAATCCATTAAGATACATTTCTAAGTAGAAATCATCATACGACACCATAATAGCCTAATTAGCCCTATTGACCCTTAATTCTAGGAACCCACTGTACGAAGACCCTAGAGCCCTAAGACCTACAAAATATTTAGTGTCTTGGAAAAGGGTGTCATAATATCCACTTTGTTTTTGGGGTTATTTTGGAAAGTTGTAAAAGAAGTAAGAAAGCCTAGCTGATTAGGGATAATTAACCTATTAGGCCTAAAAGACCAAATTCACTAATTGTCTTGAGATCATTTGGTAAAGCCTTGATTCCCTATCCAAATGGGATTATATGGAGTTAAATAATATTCCCAAACATTAATTACACCCCCTACAACACTTGTGATTAAGAGGAGTTGAAAATGCACTTGGAGCCTTCCAAGGAGTAAAGGATTGAAGTGAACTTTGTTGATAGATACCCCAAGGTGAAGCACAAAAGTTACCAACTCATACAGTGGTGTTGGAGAAGTCCTAGGCTAGCTAATAAATGGATTGAACGATCCTATAAGAGAGGGTAGGATCTTTTGAAGGCTAGGAATAGTAAGAGTCCTAGTTAGGCTTGTGCAAGCACACTAAGGGTGTAGCTATCACTTGACCCACTTAGTGAAATACTCAGTGGCCGTAATGATGTATTTGTGTCCACTTGAAGAATTAGGATAAATATGTCCAACAAGATCAAAGGCTCATTGCTGAAATGGCCAATGTGTTATAAAAGGTATGAGTTCTCTGGTTGGAGCATGGATAAGGTTTCCATGTGTTTGACATTTGTGACATGTTTTAGAAAATTGTACATCTTTTTCCATTGTAGGAAAATAGTATCCAACTCTTAATAGTTTCTTAGCTAATGAAAAGTCATTCGAGTGCAATCCACATACACCTTCGTGAACCTCTTTTAATGCCCGGTCAGACTCTTCTTGTTCTAAACACCTAAGAAGCATTCTGTCAAGACATCATCTATATAACTTAGTAGTAACGATGACATAACATGATATTGTCCTAATTAAAGCTCATTTTTCATTCCTAGATAAGCCATTAGGTAAGGTTTGATCAGTAAGATAAGCAATTATTTTGGCATATCGAGATTGGTCTTGGGTGTTTAAGGCACAAATCACTTGGGTTTCAGGTGTATCAAAGGCTAGAAAGGATATTTCTTCCACCAAGAAGTCATAGCAGAATTGGTGCTCCTCAAGTTGTAACATGGATGCTAGTGTAGCCATAGCATCTACAATTTTTTTTTCCATTCTTGAAATTTGTTGGAATGTGATGAAAACAAAGTACTTTTTTCAAATATTCTACCAGGTGTTTGTAAGGCATCATTTTCTCATCATTTGTTTGATAATAACCATTCACTTGGTTGATAATGAGTTGAGAGTCACCATACACATGTAACTCTATGATTTTCCATTCCATAGCTAGCTTGAGTTCGTTCACCAATGCTTCATATTATGAGATGTTATTAGTGCATGAAAACATCAATTTATACTCCTTAGGTATCTTGTAGCCTCAAGGAGTGATAAATAATACCCTTACTCTAGATCCTTGTTGTGTGAAAGATCCATCAAAATACATCTTCCATAGATATTCAGTTAAGTGCATGATTCTCTCATCTAGAAATTCTATATTCAAAGGTGCATCATCTTGCAATGGTGAATCAACTAGTTGATCTGCTAGCACTTGTCCTTTGATATCCCTTTTGTCAACATACTTGATATCAAATTCACTTAATATCAAGACCCATTTTTCTAGTCTTCCTGTCAATTTTGTTTTACTCAAGAGGTATTTGAGAGGGTCAAATTTTTCTATAAGTTTCACCGTATGCGAGAGCATGTAGTGCCTCAACTTCTGGGATGCAAAAAAAACCGCTAAGAAAGATTTTTCAATGATAATGTAGTTGAGTTCATAAGACACCAAGGTCCCACTGATATAATAAATATCCCTTTCCTTTTTGTTTTCATCCTCTTGGGCTAGCAATACTCCAAGCGATGTAGCTGTAGCTGAGATATAGAGTAGTAATAGTTTTCCATGAATAGGCACCATGAGAATAGGAAGATTAGCCAGGTAGTCTTTTAATTCTTTGAAATTATTTTCACAATGCTCATCCCATTTGAAAGTAACACCTTTATGTAGAAATTTTGTGAAAGGTTGTGCTCTATCTGCTAGTTGGGACATGAATCTCTTGATGGACTGAATTCTTCCTTGAAGCGTCCTCATTTGACTGATATTGCGAGGAGGTGACATTTCCATTATTGCTTTTACTTTTTTGGGGTCCACCTCAATTTCTTTAGCTGATACAATAAACCCTAAGAGTTTCCCTAATTGGGCTCCAAATACACATTTCTTTGGATTGAGCCTTAGTTGAAATTGCTCCATTCGATCTAGTATCTTTCTCAAGTCTTCAATGTGAGTTATTCTTATTTTTGACTTGGCTAATGTACCATCCACATAGTCCTCCATGTTTTTGTGTATCATGTTGTGGAAGTTTGTCATCATAGCTCGTTGATACATAGATCTAGCATTCTTTAGCCCAAATAGCATGACGTTCCAACACAATTTTCCCCATGCGCATGTAAATGTTGTCTTTTCTTGGTCCTCGGCAACAATATTTATTTGGTTATAACCTGCGAATCCATCCATGAGTGAATATATTTGATATATTGTCGTGAGATCTATAATCATTTTTGAGCTTTGATTTCTGGGTTTTGATTGTGTATATTTTTAAGCTTAAAAATATACACAATCAAAACCCAGAAATCAAAGCTCAAATTCAATGGATTGTGGAAATCTAATCGATTTAATCTATAATCATATCAATATTTGACAATGGGAAAACATATTTAGGACAAGCTTTGTTTAAGTCCCTAAAGTTTGTGCAAATCCTGATAGACTTATCTATTTTAGAAATTGGTACCATGTTAGAAATTTATCCTGCATAAGCGATGACCCTTATGAATCCAACTTTTAAGATTTTTTGCAACTCTGCTTTGACTAATAATGCCACATGTAGGTGCATCTTTCTTAGTTTTTGTTTGACAATTTTAATTCTAGGAGCTATAAATAAGTGATCCATTATTAACTCGGGATTGAGTCCAGACATATCAGTATAAGACCATGCAAAGTTGATCTTCTTCTCTTTGAGGAATTCAATAAATTGTATCTTTTCTTCTTCTGATAATGATTGTACTAGGTGAACAAATTGAGGAGATTCTATTGTTCCCAAATTAACAGGTTGTGTTTGTTCTATCAGTACTCAATATCTTTCTTGAAAGTGCTCAAGGAGGATACCAAGAATCTCATCTTTTGGCACCTCTGGGAGGTTTTTACCATCAGATACATCTTTTATTTTTACTATTTTAGAATCTGATACTGTCATAACATGTTTTTCACCATCAATTCTGTATTTATTTTTATTTTTCAATTTGTGACTAAGAAACTTGATATCCTCCTCTGTTAGGTTCACACTCCTTTCATTGGTGGAAGAAGGATAGGGTTCACAAGCATTTAGATAACATGCCAAAGTATAGTCATTGGGAAAGTTCATGATAGGAGTAGGGTCTGAATTGGTCCAATCAATAAGGTCAGGGTTTACCAAGAATAATGATTTAGAGTTTTGTAAGGATAGCATTGTGTTAGCGTCAAGACTATTAATTCACAAGACATGTTCCGTTAAGTAAGCTTTTATAGCATTTAGATCATAGAGAGTCAAATCATCATTATTAGCGTCATTGTTAGTAATATGCAAACCTAACTCTAGAAACTCATCAGTTGACCTTTATCTTTCTTCTCTTATCACATTGAAACTCATATCTTGTATCCTTTGAAGTTATTCTATACCTATTAAGACACCGATGTCTTCATCAATTATCCTAGGCATTTCTATTTCATCCGATTCTGTGACAATAATTATGTTAGGGGAAGTATTAGAACTTTCTCCTCTCTCCAATAGAGGTGCAAATTTATGGATTACATCTACCTCAATATCCATGGTATCATTAGACATGTGATCCCATTCATAATCATGTGAGTTTGTGATTTTGTCATTAGATTTGTTTAAAAAATCAGCAATAGTTACTTGATGTACCCTATTAGCCATTTGTGGATCAAAGTGTGGTAAATCTAGGACATGTGAAATTTTCACCAATTGCCCCTAGTTAGGATGTACATCTTATTGTTGAGGTATTTCGTCATGCGGTTCTTCTGGTTGTTGGACTTCTGGAGAGTCTTCTTATTCTTCTTATACTTCTTGGACATCAGTTTGTGACAACAAAGGAACATGATGCTCTAGTTGTGCTACAAAAATAGGTACATATCTTTCTCCTTGATATTATGGATCCTCGGTACTAATGTGTAGTAATATTTCATATGTCCAAGGTACAAGTTATGTTTCTTCTTCTTCTTCATCACTTCCTTTATCAAAGATTGGACCATCTCTTGAGGCAGGTTGTTCTGAATTGTTATTGAAACCTAACCATGTTTTGTCTTTAGTGTCTTTTAATTCCATGTGTATAGGCTCAATGAGCCCTTTTCCTTTATCTCCTAGAGGTCCCTTCCCTTTGTATCCCATTTTTTTTAAGAAGGTCATAACCTTTGCCATACTTTTTGGGAGATATTTCAACATGTTTTACTTCATTTTCTCTTTGTTCCTCTTTATAGAGCCAAGCCAAGACTGCTTTATCTTCTTTTTCATCCTCTTGAGAAGTAGAGGCTCTAACGATACCAGTTGGTTTATGAATTTCTTGTTCTTTTGATGTAGTAGGTGTAAAATATGGGGAAGGTTTCCCATAAGATCTTGGACACACGGGAATGTTAGCCAATGGTGACATCATGTCTTGTTTGTATTCCCCCGCGCTAGTTTCTTCGAGTGTTAATGTCTTTCCAAATCTTCTCATCACCATGTCTTTAGAGGTTTTAGGTGGGAATTATTTTGGGACTTCCTTATTATGAGAAACCATACTATCTTCCTTAACATTGTTGCAAGTGTAGCTTGAATCTGCAGGAATTGTCACTTCCACCCTATTGTGTGGGAATTTGATGCATTGATGGTAAGTAGATGACACTGCTTGCATTTCATGTATCCAAGGTCTCCCTAGTAATATGTTATAGGCAAATGTTAGATCAAGAGCTTGACAAATAATATTTCATTCAATTGGTCCTATTCTTATTGGTAAAACAATGAGCCCTTTGGATGATATTTCTTCTTCATCGTAAGCCTTGATGGTTATCTTACTTCTTGAATCAATTGTTTGTTCTGAAAGACCCAATTTCTTGATCAGATTGAGAGTACATATATTCAACCCCGTGCCTCCATTTTTCAATACATGTTTTACATAGGATTTATAGATTAAGACTTCAGTGTGAAGAGGTTGGTTATGTGGATGAGTCAAAGATTTGTCATCTTCCTTTGAAAAAGAGAGGTAATTTGGAGCTGATATGTGATTGACCATTGCATGGAACTTGTACACATCTATGTATTTTGGAACATTTGCAGAATGTAGGGCTTGTTCAAGAACTTCCCTATGCACTAAAGAGATCCTTACTAACTCAAATATAGAAATGTGAGCTGAGGTCCTTTGCAATTGGTCTACCAAGTTATAGTTGGAAGATGGTATAGAAATAGTTTGTCTTGTCGTTGTTGGTTTAGGAATTGTGACAACAAGTGCTTTAGAAGATGTTTCTTATTTAGGTGAGGAGTTAACCCCTTTAATCATGACTTGTGCTTGGCTTTGAGTTACCATGTTTGAATGTGTCAATTTGTCTTTGGCACCTTTGATAGTGATCACATTGATTGATTCACTTTTTATGTCCAACATATTGATCACATTATCATTATGAGAGTTGGTGTAATTTACTTCATTTCCATTTCCTTTAGAAGCTTCTCCTTTTTCATAATTAGGGAATGGTGTGTTATATACTATGTGATCTTCATTAGCTGTATGTCCTTCCACTTTGATCTTTCCTCCCTCAATGAGGTCTTGTATCACGTGTTTAAGCTTAACACAATAATTAGTCTTATGTCCTTTGTTATTTTGGAAGTCACAATAGGCATTATCATTACACCACCTTGGTTTTACTTCTAGTTCCCATGGTTCTGACTCTAGTATTGTGAGGACTTTGTTATCCAAGAGAGTCTTCAAAATTGTCTGAAGAGGTTCTCCCAATGGAGTAAATGTTCTTTGAGGTCTAGACGTTGATGGTTTACTCTTGTTGGTATCATTGTTTTCTCTTGGTATTGTGGTTGTTACCTTAGCTTCTTTGCTTGCTTGTAAGCTATTTGTGAGATTAAACATAGCTGGTTTAGCATTTGCATTTGATGCTTCCACCACTCCATCGCTAATAACATTCCTATTCTTATTCCACCACTGAGGATTGTTATTATAGTTGTTAGATTTATTGTCACTTTGGAGTGTGATATCTCCTTTCTTGACCATAACATCTTTGGAATGCATAAAATTCTTGATCATTCTATGAAAACTAGGAGAAATTGCATTTGTAGAGCGTAGTTTATTTCAGGTACTAAGTTATTGATAAATATTTCCATCTTTTCAGATTCGGGTATTGCTATTGAGTACCTTGCAAAGATTCTCCTCCACCATTGTAAAAAGTGTGTGAAGGATATTTCACCCATTCATTGTTTCATGTTGCATAGATCCATAATGGTTATGTTATGTTTTATGTTGTAGGAGTAATGTTGGACAAATATTTGAGTCAACTCCTCAAAAGATTGCACACTTGGTGTGAATTTGGAGAACCATTCCATATCATTTCCGCCTAGACTTCCCAGAAATAGCCTCATTAAATAGGTTGGTTTGTGCATGTAATCTATGCTTAGGAGAAATAATTCTCTAACATGGTCATGTGGATTTTTTTCTCCCATGCATTTGTCGTATTTGGGTTGTGCCATGTTAGGTGGGAATGGAACCATGTTTATACGCTTGTCAAAAGGAAATGGACTTATGTGTTCCAAAGAGTATTTTTTTGTTGGTTTAGTCTTTTCTTTCTTTAATGTCGCAAGTTCCATTTGAATTTGGTATAATTGCTTTGAGAGTATTGAAATAGGTTTTTATACTTCTTGTTCCTTCAATCATAGTCTTTAGGAAGTTTGACTCCAAGAGAAGCTAAATGTAGGAAGTATTTCTCTTTGTCTTCTCCAATGATCTTTTCCAAGGTTCTTTGAAACCTCCTACTTTGTTTGAGTTTGTTATATCCTTCTTCTGATATTTCTTCCTTGCTATTGGAACCAAACAAAGGACAACCATGATGTTGTTCTTCTTGACTTTCTCTATCATCATGGTATTGGCTATATTCGTCAAAAGTTTCACTCCATCCGTGATGAGGTGCATCCATTTTGTGTGAGTCTTGATCAAATAGGAGATTGCGATATGTCTCTCCTCGTTGAAACTTGAGTAATCATGGAGGTCTCTTTGAATCGTCAACAAGGAATTGTTTATGTCTTGTGTTAACCATGAAAGCTGGGTCTCAACTTTGTCAAAAGTATTCCAATTATGTCAAAAGGATTTCCAAATAGGTGAGTCCAAGTTGTGAAAAAGTATATGTGTTTGTTTAGAGTGATTGAATCTAGCATTAGAGGGTTAGAATGCCCTAATAGTGAGCTGGGAATCTAGAGGATTTGTTGAGTGAAAATACCACACATTTTTGGACCGATTGTGAGAATCCAAAAGGACACGCAAGGTAGACTTCTAAATAAGTTGTGAAACAACGACAAGTAGACCAGTAAGAGCAACAAGAACAGAATGAAGAGAAAAAAGGGTATCCAAAACTACAGAGCTTTTGAGTTTGACACATGTGCAAGTACCCACTGTCCTAAATGTGACTCCCTATATGCGAGCTTTGATTTACCGGATGCGAGCTGATGCTGACTAAATGCGAGATGATGCAAACTAAATGTGAGCCTCTTTACCATATGCGAGCCAAAAATGACTAAATGCAAGAAAGTTCCCTAAATGCAAGCTTATGCAACCAAATGCGAGCCAAGAATAACTAGATGCGAGCTTCTGATGAGCTTTGCAAGTTTTTGTCAGTTTGTCTCAAAGTACGTGAAATTTTGTTTGACACCAAAGTCTGTTTGAGACTTTCTAGAATGTTTTTGAATAACATGTAAGTCAGTGAGTGTCAAAATGTTACTTGTTTGAGGAATTTATCTTCTTAGTTCATTTAGACACATCAAGCAATGTTTATTAGGTGACCAAACACATCCCTATTCCCTAGATTCTAGGCATAGAATGAAAATCTTTTCTCGTAGATGCAGGTACACACTCACATGCTAATCATAATATGACCATCACCAAGCACACAATGGCTCCAGTCATGATGCTGTATTATCCGACTCCAAATGCAAGTGAGGGTGTGAAATGATGAGTATCTTGGGGCAATTCATATTTGCCTTCCACAAAGATTATCACCTTTCAAAGATAAACCAGGTTGTTTTGACTACAATTGTTGATTATTTGTGGGCATCCATTCGCAATCGTCCCCTATAGAATTGCACAAGGAAAAATTAAGGCGTATAGCCCTATGAGTACTCAAATGTGTGCAATCTCGCAAGTGAGATTCAAGCGGCTCCGCTCCACACACATCTAAGCATGTCCAAGGAATGATGTCAAAATTCCAAGGAAAAAACTGACTACATCTTCCGAGGCTTTGGCCTTCAAGGAAGCATTTTGATTATAGTGAGATGGAAGGGCTAGCGTTCACTTGTTCTCACTTGGGTCATTCCTGAGAGATTTGTTCCTCAATCGAAAGATCCTCTAATGTTTTGAAAGCAAGAAAGAGGATTGGTGACTTAGGAGTCTAGATTTTTTATTCTTCATAAAGAAGAAGAGCATACTCTCCTATCCATGCAGTTTTCTCCTATAAAGCACATCAAACAAGTTTATTCCCTCAGATTTTGGAACTCAAGACTTAATCCCTCATAGCGAGTTTTTGATTTTTCAAATCGGGAAAAGAGCATAATCCTCTAGTTGGACCAAAAATTGTGTTTAAATCTGATTATTTAAGTACCTATTTTAAGAATTGACAAAAAAACTTTTGAGCAAGTTTTAATGTTCATTTACCCCAAATCCTAATCAAATTCTAACTTAATTTTTGAGTTTCTGATTTTGCATGGAGGAAAAGAGCATAATCCTCTAGTCAAGTTAGAAAATGATAGAAAATGTGTAAAGTTCCTAAAACAAATGCAATAGAGTTAGGTTGATCACTTTAGACAACCTGCAAACCACTAGTTAGTAGTTTTTCTTCAGCTTTTTGATCTAAAAGTCTTTGACAACATTCTGCAATAAATCATTAGGCTACTCAACATCCAAAAATATGCAAGGTTAGTAGATTAGTAATCAAATTTCAAAACATGCAAAACAACCAACCAATTGCGATTGCCTTTCCCAAATGCGATGCAAGAAATATAGTATGTGATTAAGGATCCTAGATGCGAGCCTTTGCAACTAAAGGGGATGTAGGATTCACCAGATGCGATAGAAGATTAGTAGGATGCGATTCAGGAAATCCTAGATGCGAGACTCTTTCCCACATGCGAGATTTTTATACGAAAGGTGACCCTTGGTCACTAAATGCGACTCTGCACCAGAAAATAGAGAGCACAAATAAGTGAAAAATGACTTTAAAATGATGATAAATTTGGGTCTCTGCCCGACGGTGGCACCAAAAATGTATGTGTATTTATTGGACCTGCATGTTGCAACACAACACTTCAATATGTCATTATATTAGTGATCAAAACATGAAAGATTAAAGGAAAAGCACATATAAATCACCAAAACTGATATATTGCTTCCTATCTAAGAAGAGTATGATAAATTCTATAATTGCCCTAAGATTATGTATAAATCAGTGACATATAGAAGCTTATAATGGAAGATTCAATGGGAAATCAAACTAAATGCCAGTGCAAAGTTCATTTTAGTGCTCGAAAATAATGTTATGAAATTATATGAAACTATGAACTAAGAATGCATTTTGATTTCTAGAAAATTACAGCAGCATAAGATTACTAACATTAGGGCAATTGAGCTCAAAATTCATTCCTTTTATAGAAGAATTTGAGGAATGAGTGGTTGAGATTAATTTGTGAAGAGAGGTGGAGATTGAATCTTTGGTGATCCATGTGAGTGATCCAAGTGATTTAACTCTCATTGGCTAATGGATTGAATTTCTTTCCATGTGCAAGTGAGGAGTTGTAATTAGGAGATTTATTTAATTCCCCTTTAATTAATTACTTTAGCGAAGTATTTAATTATTTTGATTTGATTTAAATAGGCTAATGTAATTAATGTAAGTTAGTGATGAAATCACTTTGATTTTAGGAGATTAAATTGATCTTAAAGAATTATGTCAATATTTGAATAATTGTCTTGAGATAATTAGGGGTATGATCACACTTAGGGAAAATAGGGTCTCTTGTTAGAGTAGACCAAATTAGGGTGGCTACAATGAAATAGAGATATCTACATGGTGAAGATGAATGACTTTGGAATTGTTGTTAAAGAGGGAGATAAGGTTAAATTTTAAAGAGGGAAATATTAAGTTACATAGACAAGAAAGAGGGAGAGATCTATCCAAGAGGGAGCTGATATTTCAATTGGAAGAGAATCATAATGAAGCTAAGGAAATTAATGAAAATATGTTAATAGAACATAATTTTTAGATTGTATGGTAACTATGCATGTGGTGCTTCCATTAATGCCAAAAAGGGAGATTGTTGGAAGCTACAATTGAAACAATTGTTTTATTTTCATTGATGTTAAACCTTAAGTGGTAAGACAATTTCTATCTAGTAAAGTGCCATATCATTTGATTGATGAAGAAGATTTGAAAAGAGGAGATAACAATAAGACCTAGTGAAATGGTTAAGTTATGAGAAACTACAATGGGTACATGATTAGTTGGCACATTGAGAAGATAATGTGTTTATCTATAACACTAAGTGAGGTAAGGAAGACTAAAAGCTTAGTCTTGACTGAGAAAAAGACCAGAAGATTAAGGAACTTAAGTTTAAGTTGAGTGATGCTAGTGTTGACCGAGTGCCAGTACAAGCTGAGTTATATAGTGTCGACCGAGCATCAATATTTACTGAGTTATCCAGTGATGACCAAGCAGAAGAACATAGTGATGACCAAGCAGAAGAACATAGTGATGACCGAGTATCAGTATTTTATAGTTTGTGAAGGAATCGAGATTCTTAGCCAACATAGTTGAATTGTTGGGATATGTGAAGCGTATTGAAGATAAGGATGAATGACGTGGAGAATTTAATGCATGATTAACCATATCTATGTATGGATTCAAGAAGGAGTTTTGAGAAGTATCTAGACAGATAGGAGGAGAAAAAAATATTGGAAGGATTCATTGGATCTAACCAAACCCTAAGATCTACGGTGATGTTTAAGTGGAAAAAGATCAAGCTACCTATTTAAGGAGGTATAAGAATAACCTAATTGTAGGTTATGGAAAAGAGGTTGATTCAATTTATTGGCTAACTAAATAGAAGGCTGAGAAGGCTGAGAAGAGCAAAGAAGAATTGCAAAGTGCTGATTGCTTGAAGGATTTACAACCAGATCAAAGATGGAGATGATAATGAAGACAATTCAGTGGATTAGCATTTGAGCTATAGTAAATCTATATTTGCAAAGTGAGTTGTATGTTTCAGATCAAACTTGATGTTAATTTCTAACCATTGTATCAGTTAAAATCCTTTAATCAAGGTTAACCTAATAGTCATTTGTAAATCCTTTAATTAAGGTGACACTCTAATGGAATGTTCTTATGTCCTCTAACCATGCCACTTCTAACATGGTGATTAAATCCTTTAACAAGGTCACACCTAATAGTGTGTATTGTAACCTCTAATAGGGTTGGCTCCTCACAAAGCTCACTTCAAAAGAGTGAAAAATTGGTAGCATGTTACTGGTGGTTTTTCTTAAATTGGATTTCCATGTTAAATCCTGGCATCATACTTGTGTGAATTTTATTTGATGTGTTTTATTGTTAAGAGTTTTATATTCAGCAAGTTGATTACTTTAGGACAGTGAACTGCAAGTTTATGTTACTAATTATATGCTATAGAGATTGAGTGGATTGTTGAGTAGATTTGAGTTGGTTGAAGTTTTTATAAGTCTAATTGGTACATCTAGACCTGAGGATAACTGATTCACCCCCTCTCAGTTATTCTAAATCATTCTAACAATAGATTGTACCAAATGATGTTCCATCATCTAAAGATTTCCTTTTCCATATGCTATTCATCTTATTTCTTGCATCTTCAACATTTACTTTTTCTTTGTCAGTTGTCTCTTCCTTTGTTGGAGCTTTACCTCGGTACCTACAGTCTTTGGCTAGGTGCCCTACCTTATGAAAATGAAATTATGCCATGCTAGGACTTCTCCATGTTGTTCTGTTATTTTTTATTGCAGTAACTATAGGTTTGAAGGGGCCCTAAAACCTTTAACAAAGCTATAAAAAGATAGATAATCTAGCACTAAAGGACAACAATCTATCACGATAGCTGACAAAAACCAAAAAGGGCTTTACCCCAGATTACAAAGTGAAAAAAAAATCCAAAATGAGAAACACTTTAAACATAAATAATTCCAATGAGGTGGGTGCAAAAAACCTCCTAGCAACAATCTTAGTCCAAAATTTTGACAAACTCTTCAGATTCCACAATTTGGTTTTGAATATTCTGAATCAAATCTCTTAGATATGTGAGGTCTATAGCTTGGGCTGTAGATTTATTTCTGGTGCTCGATCGAGTTCTAGAGCCAGGGTCTGATGACTGGATATTGTGTTTTCCATCTTCATCACCATTAACTTTGTCAGTATTATTCCCTTCTAGAAAAGCATATGGGGCTTTCAGATTGTCAACTATTGTTTTCATACCCTCATTAGTCAGGGTGATCAACTTCTTCATCATGATGTCATTGTTGTTAACTTTCTCTATGACCGGTTTTATAGTGTTGTCAATAGCATTAGATATTTTGTCCTCCATCTTAGTAGATTTATCAGTTACATTCTCAAGAACATTCTTGCCTTTCTTATACATCTCAACATCATTCTACATTTTGTCGATAATCTCCTCTAGCAGAGCATTCATAGCCTCCAAAGTTTAAAGCCTAGTGTGCATGTCCTGGATATCTTCATGAACCCACTTATCAATATTATAGTCATACATGGATTTGTTTCTCTTAGCTTGCAGCACACTGATATTAGTGAATCTTTTGACCTTGAAATCCTGATCCCATAGATCTTCCTCTATGCTTCTCTGATTCTAAATTTTCTCTCCCATCTCATCATTCTCTCCCTTAGGACTCTCAGGAGGAGTAGAATTAATCTCATATTCTGCATTATCATTGTGGTCTTCCTTATCTAAGTCAACAATATCATTTTCAACTTGGGTTTCCTCTTCCTTACACCCCAAATTTTTAGTGATAATTTCCTCATCAACAATATTGATAGTTTTTTCACTCTCAGCTTCCCTTTCCTCAAGGTCATCAACATACTCCTTCAGAGTATTATCCAGATTGTCTGCTTTACTGTTATCTTTTTCTTTATCATTCTCCTTTTCCTCAGGATCATCAACAAAATCCTTCTGAGTATTATCAATATAAACTTCCACAATGTTGTTAATTTGGTTGGTGACCTCCTTAGGGATTTCCTTACCAGAGTCATTCATTGCCTCAACAACAGGGTTGCTTTCCACTTCCATACCTTTATCTGGTTCCATTTGAGTGAGAGTAACAAAATTAAAGATTTCTCTGTTACTCTGTTCCCCTTTTTCCATATCTTCTTCCTCAGAGGAAATATCTTCCAGGTCGTCCTCCAACCTCATACCTTCTACCTCATAAAAAATAGAAATCTTAGTATCAAATTTTAACAGGGCTCACCTTTCGATTCTTTTTACTCGAAGCGGTGTTGGCTTTCTTCTTAGAGGAAATTTTAGAGCTCTTTCTATTAGTGTTACTAGGATATTTGGGAATCAGCTCATAAATATGTTCCATGTCATACTCTGCAATGAGCAGAATGAGCCCCTCATGTAGAACAGGGGTTTCCCTAACTTTATGTTCCACAATACTCTGATTAAGAGAAATAAGAAGATAAAACAGAAAGGAAACCCTTGTTTTATAGCTGAAATGGTTCACCAGCACAAAATGAATTGTAAACCATAGAATACCTACCATCTAGGGTGAAATATTCCATAATATCCCTAAGGACAAAGGCCCAAATTCATTTGACATTAGTCAGGTTCACATAGTCAACATTACCTTTCACTAGCATTTCCTTCTCCTCATCAGACTTAGGGAAATGTTTGTACGCCTTTTTTCCCACCTTCTTGTCTTTAGAGTAGTAAATACCCTTAAGCGGGAGCCTTGTAATCTCAGCCAGAAGGTCAAGAGTCAGAGTGAAGGATTTTTCCACTATGTTCACCTTGCCATTATCCCACCCTGCAACAAAATCCCTAGTACTTTCTTTGACATTTCCATGCAACCATTTCCATGTTGTTATGTTATTTCTACCATGCATCAACATGTAATTTTCTGCAAAAATTCCATATCTCCCACATGTTGTACATGATATTCTTGTGTTGTAGTCCCTTGGTATTGATGTTCCTTGTTGGTTGCTTGGTGTATTTTGTCGGTTAGGTACCCATTTATCATTCTTTATTTGTGACTTGCAATCTTTAGACTTATTACCATATTTATTGCAAGTATTGTAGTAGCCATTTAATTTTTCCTTCCATGTATTGTTAGCAATCCTTGATCTATATTAAAAATATTGATGACCATACTTATTGCAATGACAATAATAACCATCAAATTTTGGAATGCTCGGTGATTTACCTCTTTTTCTTTTGTAGACATTGGCTGTATGATGAGGTTTCCCACAATCATAGCAAGTTGGCTTCTTTTTCTTTGATGGGGAAGTAGTATCTTGATTGTCAGGTTGGTTAGAGGACTCTCTTTTCTCGGTAGTGCTATTTTCAGTGAATCCAAGTCTAGTTTTATCTTTCAGTTGTTTCTGACTTCTAAGTTGTTCATCCAATGTCCTTAATAATTCTTCATCACATTTCAACACTTCATTTTCTTCCTTTTCTTCTTTAATTTCTCTAGGCAATCTCTCAATCTCATCGTTTAATGTTCGATTCTCAAATTCCTTTCTTTTTATCTCTTGATTTCCACTCACTAGTTGGTCGGTTATAGCATAATGAGTTTGGGTCATTCTCAATATCTCATTATCTTTTTTAATTAGTCTTTCCTTAGTTTTCCTCTTGTTTTCTTCTACCATCCTCTGAGCATCTTCATCTGTTCTTATAGTTTCAAGTATCTCACCCATTCTAATTCCTTGTGCCTCCTGATCTTTCTTTATTAGGTTCAACTGCTAGGTAAGTGCATCATTCTTTTCCATCAGTTTTGTAATAGCTATTTTAGATTCATCATTAAGAATTCCTTCAGATGTTGTCTCATGTACATAAACATGTTCTTGTGTAGACTTAAATTCATAACATATGTGCTTTCTCACCCTTAGTGACTTTTCCAAATTTCTTCTTAGATCATTAATCATCTCCTGTGCACTTTCCAATTCAAACTCAAGACTGTCAATCTTCTTAGCTTGCCTGAAAATTTCCATAGCTATGATTTTTTACTCTTAGGTGGTTAAACCCTTATCTCAAGATTCCAAGCTCTGATACCAATTTTTGGGTTTAGTATGGAAATTTAAGTACTAAGAGGGGAGGGGTGAATCAGTGCTTCAAAATCTTTTAACATATAATATGAACATTTACCGAGCTGAATAAATTATAGATAAAAATTATAAAATAAATAAATCAAAGAATGAAAACATAGCTCATAACACCATGATTTTTGGTCACATAGAAACCCTTGTTTAGAGGGAAAAACTACAGTGGGGATGACAACCACAATCCTTCACTACTACAGTAAAAATGTTGCTAGGTTAGAGCTACAATGTTTAGCTACTTCTGATAGCTTACCCTGTTAGGAGTACAAAGAGACTTATACAATCTACCTTGCTAAAGGATTTTACAATCGCTAATATAATAGATGTACCCTATTAAAGGATTTCCAAACACTAAGACCTATTAGGTCCTACCCAATAATGTGATTT
Source organism: Thuja plicata (assembly GCA_018584345.1). NCBI lineage: Eukaryota > Viridiplantae > Streptophyta > Pinopsida > Cupressales > Cupressaceae > Thuja > Thuja plicata. Next base: position 1,262,906 of record MU227861.1, on the reverse strand, counting down.
ACACTCTTCACATAATAAAACTCAATACATATATATCTATGAAAATGCATCAACACATTCTATTCAGACTCTCTATGCTCAATAATTTCTTTATCTCATACTGCACTTGGTAACATCAAACTTATTCATCTTCTCTGTTATGCTGTAACTACTTTGCACTTGGTGCTCCTCTACGACACTTCAAAATTTCCTAACTTTTTCCCGCTTTGATTTTGTTGGAATTAATGGGAAGTAGTACTGAGAGGGGAGGGGTGAATCAGTACCTCTAAAATTTTTAACACCTTTCACAATTCATCACATGTAATCATTCATTACTGCATTACTGACTATTACTCTTGTTCTTTCTTATGCATGTAGTATTATTCAATAATCTTTAATTGTTTGTAACCTTCATAGAAAGATTCATGAAAATGATAAACACATAACACAAGATATGGTATCACATAAAACTTCTGTTAGGAAGTAAAAACTGTAGTGGGGATGGCACCCACAAAACTTCACTATCTGCAGAATGGAAGGGAGCCAGTTAAGGCTTACAATTTGATCACTTCTAATGATCTACCCTGTTAGGAGTATTAAGGTGGAAACCTATTAAGATCTACTTTGTTAAGAGCTTTAGAAACATTGATTTAAGTGTGCACTCAGTTAAGAGATTTATAATAAGGTTGTTAAGTCCACCTTTCTTGAAAGGATTTCTTATGCGTACTACACTTGTTAGAATGAGTACAAATGTTGACCTGACTATATGCAATCTACAATTGCTGATTACAGATCCATTAAAGCTCTCAAAATAATAATATCACCTTAAGTGATTGATGAATACCTTTTCTCTCCTCATCGGTAGCCTGTGTTCTTGATCTTGAAACTGATTTGATTCTTTTTCTATCCTTCTGCATGAATTCTCTTGTCTAGTCTCTAGATGCTCGCCATGGCTACAATCTTCATTGAAAAAAAACTATTCTCAATAGATTGAGCATCTATTTATACAAGTATTTGACCTATCTTTGAATCACACATTACAATGTTAACTCTTAGATCCAAGGTTTACAACTTGACCTTGATCTTTAGTTTGCATGTTTTAAATCAGTAAAACTGATTAAAACAATATTAAATACATTACTTCCTCTGCACATAATGGATTTAAAAACAAATCAAGAAGCTATAAATACAACTTCAGTGATTTATGTGACGTGGAAAGTCCCATCCTCTTTTTGCGGGATGTAATTGACTATCGGTTCTTGGTCGTTGGGTTGAACTTGAAGTATGTCGATGTTCCTTTGTCGAATTGATTGTTGGGTTCCCTTTTTCTGTCGGGTTCCTCTCTTTTTTGTTTCGTTGGGTTGCACTTTTGTTACTTTTCGCGTTCCATTTACCTTTTTGTCATCGGATAACACTGAATAGTGTTTGTGAGGTAACCTTGGCGTCGGGTAGTGTTGTGCCCTGTCTGTCGGTGTAGAGTAAACCGATGGTGAAAATCATGTTTTTCCTTGTGTATACTAATGGAAAAATATAATTCCTTCAATCTCCCCCTTTGACATTAGTATCAAAAATTGATATGTGCATAATACTAAAGTGTTTAGTATGTACACCATGTCCATATCCTTGTCATCATATGACTCCCCCTAACTGTATGAATCAGTATAGTATAAGTACATGTACATGTATACTATACATTCTCTATATGTACTTATTATTTCCTCCTTTTATTTCCCCTTTCTTTTACTATACATATTATTTCCTCCTTTTGACTGAGGTGATTCTTGGAACATATCATTTCCCCCTTTCTTTGATACTTATGGAAAAAATGTACAACTTATAATATGCCAAAATTGTGACAAAAATGTGCAACTTGCAATGTGTCAAGTATATGGGAATGGGTTGTCTTGATATCTTCGAGCATTTTCTCCCATTTTTATTTCAGATGTTCTAGTGCCATGTGTTGTAGCTCTAGCCTTGCATGCATATCATAAATGTTGTCTAGGACAGACATTTCCAGGGTGGCAATTAATGTATTTGCCTCTGTAACATGTTGTTGTAGGAGTGAAAGTGTCAGTAAGAGCTGATATTGGAGCTCATTTACCTCATCTCTGTACTTTGTCTCTGCAATCTATATGTCCTGTCTCAGTTTTTGAGCCTGTTTGATTTGCTCATTCTGAAATTTTATTGCTTCTTCATTATTTGTGAGACTTTGTGCACTCATTTTAAGTTCAACATCAATTTTTTATATCCTGTCGGTATACTCCTATGTGAGTTGATCAAGTGTGCATAATTTCTATATCAAAGTAATAGATTCTGAGATGATTGGATCAATTATGCTCACCAATTTAGAAAGATTTACCTTTTTTAATGCCCCTTCCTGGCTTATCTTCTCAGCTAGCTTGAACTCATACTTTTTTCAAGTCTCTCTTCCATGACCTTCTCAGTATCTATGTTCTGAGATGTTATTTCATCTGTTAGTACCACCAATTGATTGAGCATAGGGGTGGTTTGATCAATTTCTACATCAGGTACTATTTGTTGAAGTATTCCTCTTGCTACTTCCAGTACCTTGGCCTCTTTTGTTGCTTTCTTTAGTTTGTCTTGAATGACCTCTCTCACAGAGTCTTGCATATTTGGTCAATTCAATTAGATCCAATGCCCTTGGATCAAAAAATAGAATCTTAATGATTTCATATAGTGTTACTGGATTCTTATGCTTGCTATTCTTCTTCTTTGAGACTTTCAGGAATGTAGATGTATGAAATACCATAGCTAGTTCATTTGTTCTCTCTGAAGTGCTTGGTGAAGGCTTTTTGGAGGATGCTTCTTGTGTTTTTTTCTTGGGTTGCACCTATCAGTTTTGTGAAGACATCTCTCCATCAACCTTGGGTGTCTTTGCAGATTTTTCTTCTAATTTATTCTCCTTCTCATCTTGCTTTGCTTCTTCACCTTTTTTTGTGTGTGTCCCCTTCTTCCTTTTATGTTTCCTCTTTATTTTGATCAACAGACTTATCTGTCTGATCATCGGTTGTAGCTTTTTCTGCAGTTGTATCCTTTTTATTATCTGTGGTGTCTTTTTCTTCTCCATCACCTTTGTCCTCGGGTGTGCTTTTGTCCTCTACAGTATTACCCTCCAATATATTGATTGCCTTCATTAATACTGGTGTAAGGTAGAAAAATAATGTTAATAGAATAAGAGTGTTTTGATACTCAAATCACTTATCACCTTACATTTAATGTTTAGTGTGGAGGGATAAATAAGATATTCCCTTTTATTCTCAAATGCACAAAGGAAGGATCCAAATTG
>MU227861.1:1243553-1259570 GCA_018584345.1 Thuja plicata | reverse complement strand
TCTCAAATGCACAAAGGAAGGATCCAAATTGATCAACCCAAAAAGGATCAATGCATAAATGAATCAATCTATTGGAAATAAGAATAAAGAAGGAGATCCTAGGTTTCCCTCTTAAAATATGTGTGAAAATGTGTGATAGATTAAGAATGATTAAGTATTTGAATTTAAATGGATAGGGAAATGTACTAACCTTTAAATATTGTAGATCAAAGAATGTTGTTTTATGGGGTTTGTACTCTATTTCTGGAAAATCTGAAGTATGATCCGAAACTAGAATGCAGAGACAAACAAAACCCAAAAATATTTTTCTGATCTGACACCGTCTTATGAAAAAGGTTGACCTTGACCCACAAAATTCACCCCTGACCTAATAATGTCGACCCTGACCTACACAACATTGACATAAAATCTGTTCGCGGAGCTCGAAAGAAATCTAAAAAGGGTATCCAGATCTGAGTCCAAATCCGTAGTCCCAAACTTGTACCTGCAAGAAAAAGAGGTTTGTTTGTTGTGGGGGAGGGGTTTGCCTTTGTCAAAACCTGATTTAGGAATTAACCTTGAAATCAATAAAGTATAGAATGCTAGCAAGTAGTAGAATTGAATCTAAGAATGAAGCTATGATATTTAATAGATATGCAATTGTAATTCAAATGTAAGAAAGTATGTAAATATGAAATCTTGGACTCAATAAAGACCATAAACCTCCATGATTGTATGCTTGGAATCCACCTTGAAAAAGTAATGAAAGAGTCTTGAGGATGCATGAAGTATCTTGAAGGAAGATCACACCACCATGATGGCTAGATCTAGGGTTTGAATGATGAATCTTGGAGGTTTGAACCAAATCCCTTCAAAGGCTTGAAAGCTTGAATCCTTGATCTTCAATGGAGAGCTTGAATGCTTGAGAGGAAGACTTGAACACCTTGGAAGCTTGAAAACATGTAGAACAATGGATGCTTGAAATTTTTTCTACTTGAAAAAATCTTGGTTAGAGCTTTTTGCACTTAGAAGACTTCTTCTTTCTCAATATCGCTTAGAGAAAATGAGAGGAGAAAGCTTCCTTTTATATGAAATTAGGGCACAATATTCTAAGGAGGCCAACATAGGAGAATTAAATTCAAATTAAAGCCTTTACCCCTAGGAGAGGACCTAAGTTAAATATAATTTAGGAATCACCGATTCAGAACCAAAAATAGCTGACCCGGAAGCGGGAAATAACTTTTTGCAAAGACCAACATCTAGAAACTGTGGGACCCTGAGTTTTGAACCCTGGGTCAAGGTTGAGGTCAACCTTGACCTAGGTTATGGTCAAGGTCAACCTTGACCTAGGTTATGGTCAAGGTCAACCTTGACCTAGGTCAAGGTTGAGGTCGACATAGACCCAAAAGGTCAACCCTGACCCTGAGGTCAAAGACCGCAGATCTGCAGTCTAGGATGAAAAAATTAGGTTGAAAAGAAGTGGAAAGAGAGGAAAAACATGGGAAAAGCCAGGTCAAAGTCAGGAACCCATTCAAGGTGCTTGATATGACCCCAAACCACTTACTTGAAAGGCTAAACCAGTCTACCATGGAAGTGCTTCCATTTTCTAGCTATACATTTAGCCCCCACTTTAGCGGGAGTATAGAAATCAAACATGCTCACGGTAAAGTTAGAAGAAAGACACTGGTGGATCACAACGAAGTAGAATATCACTATGTCAAGGACATGAGCCCCTAGATCAAGGATTCTTACTCAACATACATACATAAAGATATGAAAGTAAAGAGCAATCAATCATAGAAAACATACATGATTACATAAGGAAGACAAGAGCAACACTATAAATAACATAGCTTCATGATCTAATCCTACTAGCATGAAAGCGAAAGAGAGAAAAGATATAGTGATTACCTCACCTAGTAAGATGCCCACCTTACCATGAATCACAAAGGAAGGAGAGCCCAATAGGTTCACTCATAAACTGTGCTTGTAATTGTAAATGCGTCTTCTGACGGCTTTTAAAATATCCATAGATCCACATTCTTGTATCACTATGGAATATAAAATTCATGTCCATTTTGTATTTAGTAACTTATGTGCGTTACCTTTCAAGGATTTAACATATTGTAAAATAAAAGGGTCTGTATCTCTTTAGGATTTAGCAACTTATGTGCGTTACCTTCTGAGGATTTAGAAAAAATACAAGTAAAAATGTGTGTCCCTTCAGGATTTAGCAACTTATGTGCGTTACCTTCTGAGGATTTAGCAAAAGTAAAAGTAAAAATGCGTGTCCTTTCATGATTTAGAAACTTGTGTGCATTACCTTCTGAGGAGTTAGCATGCTGCAAAAAGTAAACTATAGTACAAGGGAGACCCTATATATTTCCCCCTCCTTATCATGACTACCCACTAGGCAGGACAAGGAAGAGAAAAGAGGATACCTAATTCACAAGGTAAGGAGATATCCAGCTTAACAACAATGTATACCATTTTCTTAGTGAAGAGTCTTGACCCTTACATCCAAGAACATAGATAATCATGAAATGGATATGTCACTTATGGAAAAAGGATCCTCAAAAGGGAAGAGATATTACCAACAAGACCCTCACCATAGAGAAGTGCTTAGGATAAAATGTCATCTTCTAAAGAAAAGAGGGACCAAAAATTCAATCACCAAGCCCCCTGTAATCAAGAGGAAGAGTAATCTTAGGATGAAGGAATCAAACTCTAACCCAAAGCAAGAGAAATAGTTTATAAAAAGCATAATTTTCAAAATAAAGAAGAGGTGATGAATTAGGACAATCACGTCTTATATAAGAGGGTATCCATAGTAAAAAACATACATCTTTATAATGAAATAATGTTATATGATAAAAAAATGCCACTAAGCTAAGGAAAGTAGATCCTTAGATAGAGGAAGAAAGAAAATACCTTGCCCCCAGGGGTGAAAGCAAGGGATATACCAAATTATATCAAGAGATATTGTTGTAGAAAAGAGATATCATGCAAGAAGTGAAAAAGTAACCCCTGTGAGGGATAACACATTATTCAATTTCCAAGGTGAGAGATTTATCAACCATGGAAACCCAAAAACAATGAAATAGGTTATAATCAAAGACATAGATCCTTAATTCAAACCAAAATTTTCATGTATGTTGGATATCACATCATAGATAGATAATGCTTAACCAAGGGAAAGTGGATCCTGGAAAGAAAAAAAGAAGGAGATGGTATCCTTTCACCCCAAGTGTGGGAACAAGGATGAAAGGGGACCTATTATATCACTCACAATACTATGCAAGACAACGAGCCCCCAAATATTAGGCTTACATTGTTTATATAATATGGAGTTCCATAATAAGAACATAAATGTTATTTAGAGAAAATAGGATTGAAATACAACTCATTGCCACATGATATATAAATAGCTTTACTATCAATGAGTTTCCTAATTTTATGATGTAAAGCATGAAATTAATTAGAGTGATCATGAAATCTATGATAGAAACAAAAAGGAAGAATCTTCAAGTATAGACTACATTGCTTTTTGTGTTTAGGTCTAGTAATCATCTTGGCACGAAGGAGTTTAGGCAGAACAACCACTTGGTCAAATTCCTTCCTAGGGTCATCATGCTTTGAAATGTTATTTGAGATGTTGGTAAGATTGATGTGTTGTTGAGGATTAAATGCCAATCCATAAGAATCCTCATACCCCCCATTTTGTAAGGGCATTTGAATTCCCTGTTTATGCTTAGCACATCCTTGACTATGGAATCCTTGTTTAACTAGTAAATGATAACCATGATCATAACAAGAAGCCATATGAAAACAAGTCAATTGAACTTTAGTAGTCACTATGTCATCATTAGTATGTTCGATAGATTCAAAAAAAGGAGAAATAGAATACATTCTAGGAGAAGATGAGGTAGGTGCTTGATTCACCATAGGATCATCACTAAAAGGGAGAGCATTAAGGGAATTCATATCATTCCCCACTAATGTATCATTACTAGAAGAAATCCCAAATGGAGGTAAAGAATCTATAATATTTTCTTCTTTATCTAAAATGTCTACATAAGGAGAATGTGTTTTAGAAAAAGAGTCATGATCATGTATGAATATGTCATCCATTAATAAATCACCCTCTTGTATCAAAGCATCTTCACAAGGAGGAGATAAACCAATGTCTTTATCCAAGGGTTCATACCAAAAGGTAGAATCACCCATAATGGCTTCATTATGAAGAGAGTAATCAACATCCGAATCCAAAGGTTCAACCCAAATAGGAGGATTATCATCCCTATCAATAAAGCACATTGTAGGAGCGCCTAAAGCTTGATCCTTAAAGGAGAAAGAATTGTATTCTAAAGTAGGCTCATAGAAAATACATATATTAGGAGAAGAATTAACATCAATCCTTAACTCATCTCCATGGAGGGAAATATTAAAGTCATCTACTTGCTCTAATATATCCTTGCAAGGTAATACAAGAGAGTACAAAGCAACATCACACTCACTAAATGAAGTCTTTGTAGGTGTATCAATGTTATAAACAAAGGAGTATGAAGGTAACCATGCACACATCCTATGGTAGAGGTCAATTGGAGAAGTTGTGGAGGAGGATAAAATATGAATAGGATGAATTGGAGATCTTATTCAAACAATTTTTATCCTCACTACCATGTACCTCATTAGGGGATCTATCCTTTTTTGTAATAAAAGCCTCATCAAAGTATTCAAAACAAAAATCATACATATTGAACACAATGAAAAATGTAAATGTTTTTGAATTTTTAAAGAAATTTTGTAATTTTTATGAATTTTGAAATATAAATTCAAGAGCATAAAAGAAAACCTTCTTCTATATGCATGCAAGATCTACTATGAAATGCAAATCTAACACCAAAAAGAAAGAGTTGTCTATCACGGGTTCACCAAAATGTAAGGTAGAAAAATGATGTTAATAGAGTAAGAGTGTTTTGATACTCAAATCACTTATCACCTTACCTTTAATGTTTAGTGTGGAGGGATAAATAAGATATTCCCTTTTATTCTCAAATGCACAAAGGAAGGATCCAAATTGATCAACCCAAAAAGGATCAATGCATAAATGAATCAATCTATTGGAAATAAGAATAAAGAAGGAGATCCTAGGTTTCCCTCTTAAAATGTGTGATAGATTAAGAATGATTAAGGATTTGAATTGAAATGGATAAGGAATGTACTAACCTTGAAATATTGCAGATCAAAGAATGCTATTTTCTAGGGTCTGTACTCTATTTGTGGAAAATCTAAAGTATGATCTGGAACCGGAACGCAGAGATGAACAAAACCCAAAAATCTTTTTCTGATCCGACACCATCTTATGAAAAAGGTCGACCTTGACCCACAAATTTCACCCCTGACCTAATAATGTCGACCCTAACCTACACAATGTTGACATAAAATTTGTTCATGGAGCTTGAAAGAAAGCCGAAAAGGGTATCCAGGTCTGAGTCCAAATCCGCAGTCCCAAACCTGTACCTGCAAGAAAAAGAGGGTTGTTTTTTGTGGGGGAGGGGTTTGCCTTAGTCAAACCCCGATTTAGGAATTAACCTTGAAACCAATAAATTATATAATTCTAGAAAGTAGTAGAATTGAATCTAACAATGAAGCTATGATATTTAATAGATATGCAATTGTAATTCAAATGTAAGAAAGTATGTAAATATGAAAGCTTGAAATCAATAAAGACCATAAACCTCCATGATTGTATGCTTGGAATCCACCTTGAAGAAGTAATGAAAGAGTCTTGAGGATTCACAAAGGATCTTGAAGGAAGATCACACCACCATGATGGCTAGATCTAGGGTTTGAATGATGAATCTTGTAGGTTTGAACCAAATCCCTTCAAAGGCTTGAAAGCTTGAATCCTTGATCTTCAATGGAGAGATTGAATGCTTGAGAGGAAGACTTGAACACCTTGGAAGCTTGAAAACATGTAGAAAAATGGATGCTTGAACTTTTTTCTTCTTGACAAAATCTTTGTTAGAGCTTTTTGCACTTAGAAGACTTCTTCTTTCTCAGTATCGCTTAGAGAAAATAAGAGGAGAAAGATTCCTTCTATATGAAATTAGGGCACAATCTTCTAAGGAGGCCGACATAGGAGAATTAAATTCCAATTAAATCCTTTACCCCTAGGAGAGGACCTAAGTTAAATATAATTTAGGAATCACCGATTCGGAACCCGAAACAGCCGACCCAGAAGTGAGAAATAACTTTTTGCAAAGACCGACATTCGGAAATTGTGGGACCCTAAGATTTGAACCCTGGGTCAAGGTCAAGGTAAAACTTGACCTAGGTCAAGGTCGAGGTTGACCTTGACCTAGGTTAGGGTCAAGGTCAACATAGACCCAAAAGGTCAACCCTAACCCTGAGGTCAAAGACCTCAGATCTGCAGTCCAGGATGCAAAAATCAGGTTGAAAAGAAGTGGAAAGAGAGGCAGAATAGGGGGAAAGCCAGGTCAAAGTTAGAAACCCATTCAAGGTGCTTGATATGACCCAAAACCACTTACTCAAAAGGATAAACTAGTCTACCATGGAAGTGCTTCCATTTTCTGACTATACAACTGGTATGCTTCTTTGAGTGGTAGCTTGGGCTATATCTTGAGTGGTGTCCTGCTCGTCGGTTTGATATTTTTGAGTAGTGACATCCTCATCTTTTTGTATCTCCTCTATAGGGTCTTCTTCTGTTAAGTCCATGACTAATGTGTCCTACCATGTTTCATCATTAGCATTCATATCTTTATCATTTGATGTCTTCAAATCTTATTGATGTCCTTGATCCTTAATTGTAATGAATATTACTTCATCTTTCTTCTGCGGATCTTTATCAGAGTCATAGTTGGTGATATCTTAGATGTCAAGATCATCCATGACTTTTTCTAAGTTTATTGGGTCACTATCACTTTCAGTATTTTCCAGAGCAATTTGCTCAGGACTTGCTTTGTCTTTCTCCTCCTCTCTATGAGGTTTATTGGTGAGAAGTAATTGATTCTCACCACTTGTTGACTCTGGTGGTAGATCTAGGAGTTGTCTCCATTTTGTTTTAGTCATTGTGTCCAGCTCTATGAACTTGTCTTCTAGTACTTTGTATTCCCTTATCTTGGCTACAAATTTACCTGAATGCTTCTTCAAGATTTCTTTGATTTCTTTAATTTTAGATTCGGGAGGCATTAGTTTTACAAGTACCCTCTCCCTTGCTTCTCTCTCAATATGTAGAGAATATGACCATTGTTGGGATACTTTTTTACCAAGATCCTTGGGTATTTTATTTACAAATTCAGATGGTACATATTTGTGCTTGATCATTGACCTTATGATTGCATCTTGTATTTTGTTTTGGTACTCTGGTTTCAGTGTATCCCATTGTCTGATTCTTTTTTCATGCATTATGCCAGATGCAACAATATGTTCAGCAGCTTCATCAATAGTTTGATTCTTGTAATTCTTCTTTACTACATTAGGCTCATCATCTTTAGTATCCTCTATGTCAGCCTTTGTCCTAACCAACCTTTTCCTCTTCTTTGGAGGTGTTGTTTTTATAGTTTGTTGCTTGGCTTGCTTTGCTGGCTGCTTCCTCTTATAGGTCCTTACTTGACCTTTCTTAAGAGGGGTAGTGTCAGTTTTAGAAGTTTGACTTCTTTTCCTTAGCTTCTTTGTTGGAGGTGGAGGTATATCAGATTCAGTCTCCTCTGAATCTGATTTTTGTTCTTCTTGTCCCTCACCGATGGTGCCCTGTTCATCGATTTCCTCTAGTTGTTCTTGTTCCTCCTCAGTGACCAATAGAATCTTCTTGAGACTCTTAACCATCTTATCTTTCTTATTGATAGTTTTCTTGATTTATAGGCCTCATTTTATCTTTGATCTGACCTCTTCATAGGTTCCAAACCTAGGTTGTTTTCTATCAATAGGCTCATTGATTAATGCATCAATTGTATTTGTAGCTTGATCAATATTTATTTCATAATCTAATGGTGCTAACCAAGCTATTCTTGGTACAAATGGTTTGATATGAGTGAAATTAGTATCCACCATAAAGCATATTTTATCCTTATGTTTTTCAACAAGTTGTTTAGGAATCCTTGTTGTTTCCATCATCTTTTCCTTGAACTCAAGGAAGTATGCAGACATAACAGATTCAAAATTGTCACCTAGTGATTTAATCAGTTCACTAATTTGTTGTGTTACCAGTTTGGTAGTGTCCCATTTCACTTTTCCTACTGAAGGAAAGTAATCTTGAAAATATAAAAAGACACACATGATAAGTGAGCCGAACTTACATGTGTTGGTCTTTGTGGACCTAATTGTGATCACGTTATCATCAAGTTGTTTTAACAGGATCTCACACAAATCCATCTGAATTCCTTTGGTCACTACCTTGTAAGCTGTGCTTACTGATGTTGTAGATATGTTGTTCAATCTTCTTGCTTGAAAAATCTTATACCCAATTACACATGCACCAAATTTTAGTTCTTCGACGGTGATGGTGTTTACTTTTAGACCTATGTTGTCCCATTCATCTTTTGTGAGTTTTTCAAATTCTTTCCTGGAGGGATTCTTGTGTGACCTAGGCTTGTCGGTTATTGGATAACTAGTGACAACATGAAGGACATCCTTGGTGATTTTTTGGGTTGATCCAACCACAACTTCTGGTCATGCAATCTGCTAAGTACCAACCTAATCCAGTCGGTCTTGAAGTCCCTTGGGAAATGTAGGGCATTAGTTAACCCTTGGACTTCTAAGTGTTTGTGTTCTTCCATCAGGTTGCCTTCGACATCACAGAGCTTCTTATAAGCTTCATCCATCTGAAGATCTCCTAACTCAGAAATTTTGCAGTGAATATAAGACCTAACGTCTTCTATGAGCAAAACCCTAGGTGAAATTTTTGAAAACGCTGCAGTTTCATCAGGTTTCAATGTGATCTCTAGATATATCTTGTGTTTGGGCTCAATACAAGTGCTATTCTTAATCAACTTAACCACATTCTATTTATCATTCTTGTTCTTAGCAATTCTTGAGGTGGTTGCCATTGTTTTTCAAGTTTTAGGGCTTTCTTGAAATAAGGGCTTTCTTGAAAATAATGACAAAGTGCTTTAGGTGCCCTCTGCACTTACTTTGATTCATGATAATGGTTATTGACCTAGTTCCTGTGTGTTGAATTGAGTCAAGGATGCTTTTGATTTTTTCCCTTCAATCAATCTATTTTTCGCTCTGCTTTCTCTTCAAATCGCGGGTGCAAAATGAAGTGCTTTCGTCGACTATTTATAGACTTTTTCCCTAAGTTAGCAATAAATGATCCAACAACTTGTTGGGTCATAAAGACGTAGTTTGTTGGGAAGAATTTCATAATCATTGTCGGTAATGTTGAGGATGCTCAGGATAGCTTTTACCAATATTTATTTTACCGACGGATATCGATATTCTGTCATGACAACTTTGTGACTTTGCTTTCTTACTGACAGGTGTCAGGTTACATTGGTAACTTAACCATTTTATGTTTTGACCGATAATTTCTGGTAAGTGTAGACAGGTCATCCATAATGTTCACCGATGATTTTTTGTATGTGTATACCGACAGGGTTGTTTTCTCAGAGTTGGAACAAGTAACATAATATGCATCTTTATTATGCAGATTTTGACTATCTATCAATTTGTATAATGAAATTGATGCAAAATATGACTTGGTATAGTGCAATTCCATACTTACTTGTTCAGCTCAAGTGGGGGTGGTGATGTCATCGGATCCATTGGATGAGGTGTCACCATTTGCATTTCTTGGTCCAGCTTCATCATTGCTTGAAGATTTTCTCCACATTTTATCTCTAGCCCTCTGGATATGTTCAATGGTGTTTCCATTGGGATATGTGCTTGTCTCTGTCATTCGGTCTTTGCAATCTTTCTTGAGATGAACAACTTTGTGACAGTGTAAGCATGCCATTTCAGGGTTTGACCAACCTCTAGACCTCTTGGTCCATGCTCTCATGCAGTTTGTAGCAATGTGACCATATCTACCACACGCTGTATAGTTTTTCCAAGTGTTGTAATCCCATACATATTGATTACCAATTCTCTTTGGTTGATAGGGATTTTCTTGACCTTTAGGCTTCCATGCTTGCCTTTTCTTTTTCTAGCATTCTTCAAATGTGTGCCCATTCATCTTGTAGGTAGGACAATATTTGTCCATGTAGGTTTCCTTCTTTGGCTATTCTATCTTAGTCTTGCATTCATAAGCCTTATGTCCTTTCTTGTTGCATTTATAACAAAATCCTATGAATGTAGATGTAGATTTAGGAATACCTCTCATTTTACCTTGACATACATTTGATGTGTGCCCTTGCTTTCCATAGTGCTTGCATGTCAGCTATCTTGGTCTTGGATTTTCATAGACATTCTTTGGATTGGCTTGATTTGATGATTCTCCATTTTCGGTAAAGCCTAAACCGTTGTTGTTTTTGACTCTTCATTGTCCTTCAAGAAAATCATCCATTCTTCTATTTCTTTCCTCAGCCTTTCTGATAACTTCATTATGCTATTGTTGAATTCTAACTTCATGCTTTAGTTTTTCATTTTCTTCTCTTAATTAACCAATAGCCCACACTCTTTCAATGAGTTCTATATTCATTCTGTTTTCTTCTTGACTCATAAGAATAATCTGATTTGTGATCTCATGGTGATGCTCAACATGTCTTTGAATTTATAACTCCTTCTCTTGTAGCTTTTCTGTAATCTTCCTTCTATCATCAATAGCAAGTGTTCTTTATTTTTCAGCTTGTCTTGTAGAACTCATCACATCAATCATTCTTACCATCTAGCTCTCTTGAATGATTTGCAGCATCTTTATTTGCTCTGTCAGATGTTGATTGATCTCCTTTAGATTTGTGATGTTCTCTTCTAATGTATCTGATGTATTACTTGCATTTGATCCTAAGGATTCAAAGAAATCTAGAATCTCTTCTTCTTGATAATCTTTTTCATTGTTCCGTTTAGCCATACCTTTCCTCTCATCCAGCAGTTCTCTCATCTTGATTCTAACTTCTTTATATTGTTCATAGAACATCTTGTAGGTGCACTTTTAGTACACCATTTTTAAACTTTAAAGGTCATCTCCCATGAAAATAAATTCCCCTAATGTGTTCCCAGATTTCACTAACAATATTTCTATGAAGGTTGAATTGTTTCAAAGTTCAAAACATGCAGATGTGGAAGCAGACTGGTGAAAATCCGACCAAGTTTTAAAGAAGCGGAAAGTTTATCTTCTGCTATGCTTTTCACAGTCAAAGTTCAAATTTACGCAATGGAGAAGTGAGATGGTCATTTTTCGCTAGGATAATCTCTTTTCCAATTTTCCGCCAGGAGAAGCTCTTTTCCAATTTTCCGTCGGAGAAGCTCTTTTCCAATTTTCCGCTGGGAGAAGCTCTTTTCCAATTTTCCGCCGGAGAAGCTCTTTTCCAATTTTCCACAATAGAGAAGTGAGATGGTAATTTTCCACTAGGAGAAGCTATTTTCCAATTTTCCACAATGGAGAAGTGAGATGGTAAGAAATGCGTAGCAGAAAATCCATTTTTCGCTACGCTCTTCATAGTACAGATTTCTGAAAAACTCAGTCTCAGTGCGGGGGATCTATCTTCCAAAATAACCATTGGATCTTGCTAAGATTCAAGTATGTTGGTGGTATAATAATTGCAACCATCCTCACCAGAGAGATTGAAGAGTTTGTATATGGTTCAAAATTTATTCATCTCTGTGTAAGAGTCTATCCAGAATAGCAGGAATGTCAAATTGAATTATGTTTTGAAGGAACCAGTATTGTGTGTCTAAAGAAAGACAGTTAAAAGATGCAAAAATTCATTAGTATCATTGGATTATATGAATATTTAGAGAATTTGACACATAGTATTGGGCATAATGACACTTGTCAAATAATTATGCCCAGTCATTAAAAATTATCACAGGTAATGAGTTGTGGAAATTTTGGGAGATCAAGAGATATGAGTAATTTTATGAGAAGCCGAAAAGTGTTAAAGGAGGAAGTTGATTGGAAATCAAATAAAGATTTTAATACTTTATTCCTTCACATTCAAATAGAAAATGAGGAAAGAATCAGTTATGAAAACTGAAAAGTCATCAGGAGAAGCTAAACAGTTGCTAGAGAATGTTATTTATTGTAAATCCTTTTTCGAAAGCAGGGGTTCTTCTTTTCTGCAAGAGTAGGAAGTGCTGGAGTAGAGGGAAGACATTATTTTATTTTATGCATTTCATTTCATAGCATTAGAGGTTGAAAGTTATAGTTTTTTTAATAGATTTGACAGAGGTTGTGAGCAAATAAAATCTGAGTATTCTTATTTGTTGTGTTCAAAGCAAAGATGGGTTTTATTCTGAATCAGAGCATTTGGTTATTACTTTTCTGTTTATAATCAATTAGATTATTGTTGTATTCAGTTTTGGGCATTATCTTGCATCTTGTGTTAGGTACTGGACGGGCTGTAGATCTTAGTATTTGCAGACATTCCTGTTACACAAATTGGGATTACTTAACCTTCATTTTCATTTTAGTTTCACTGCATTTGCATAAGTAGCATTCATATTGCATTACCAATACCGGGGATTCATAGGAAATGTGAATTCTTGGAGTTGGCTAGGTTTAGGGTTGAATTCACTGCCCGAGTTAGTTCAGTCTGGGGCTGACTTGGTTTTCCTCTTCTATTCTCAGGTTAAGAACGTACCCAGTTAGTTTAGGAATAAACCAAATTCATTGAATATCATTCATAAGGGAGATGTACCTTTCAATTTAGAGGAAATCTATCAATCCAGTGATAGATTATCCAACTGTTGATATCAAATTGTTTCTCATAGATTTGGGCATTTGAGAGTTAAATCAAAAAGAACAATCTGTTTACCAATAGATTTTTGGCGACTCTGCTGGGGATGCGGAAAAGAATATTTGTGCTTATTTAAGTTTCCTCAGTTTTATTATTATTATCTCTGCAAGAGATTGGCGACTCTGTTTTCTTTCTCATAATTTTTTGGTTGAAGAGTCCAGTGCTTTCATTTCTAGAATTATTATTATCTCTGCTTGCAGGAGATTGATGACTCTGACTTAAAAGACCATGCCTATCAAAGTTGTGAAAGGGAGAGGTCAGACCCTTCCTTTATAGGACTTCACCAAACTCGCGATCCAGTGTTGCGTGATTTGTTTGATGCTTTTAGAGAAAGTATCACTCGAGGAAGAAAAATGAATTAAGCATTGAAGAAGACCATGTACTAGTTCTATTATGGAGAAGTGTTTGTGCCAGGTATCATAAGATGAAAGAGATGGAAGTGAAAATGAAGTTGTTGCAACATTGCGAGGAAAGAGTGTTGCAGTTAAGTGAAGAGTTGAAGGTGGATGATGATGAAGTTTTAGAAGTTCCACATGACCTTGTTTCCTATAATTTTTCAGTCTTGAGCGAACATGACATTTAGCCAAGGAAGCAAATCAGAAAATTACCTACGGGTGAAGAAATATATGCTGAAAGGGATCCAAATCTGCAATTCCTTTGGATTGCCTTTAAAGAGAGTATTGCTGAAGGTGAAAAGAAGGGATTTATTTTCTCGGAAGATCAACAATCTTCCCTGATGCTAAACTGTGTGATCCAAAGGTTTTTCAATGTCCAAGATCAAAAGAAAGGAAAATATGTTTCAGCAAATATGCCTAGAGAAAAATTAGTAAATGAAGAACCCATATTAGTCAATTGTTTGGTTCTTGGAAAGCAAGAGGTACCCTAGTTTCTGGAAGCACAATTTTCAATGAACAAAAGCATTCTTGACAGCGACAAGGAAATGGTAAGTGAAGTTGAAAAAGAAAATTTGTCTATGCTTTCTTTTCCTCCTATTGTTGAAGGTTTCAAATTAGATGAAAATAGTAGTGATTCTTCACATGAAGTTCCTTTTGAAAAGGATCCTTTGATTAGTGTGCAAGTGGAATATGAAGCTTTTAAGTTTGAAGAAGATATTTGTAAGGATGATTTTCAATATGCACAAGTTTATGAGGATCCTGTGTTAGAATCGTTTTCTTTTGAAAAGAATACAAAATTGGGTCTTCTCAAAGAAATTGGTATTAAAAACAAAGCTGAATCATGTTTTGATGATAATCATGCTAAGTTTGAAAATGTGGTTGAAGTGGTGGTTGCAAGAGCAAAGTTTGAGCAGGGTTTTTCTTTGGTTGATAAAGTGTTGCAACATCATGAAGAGGATAAAGAGCCGGATTACATTTTTCATTGTCATGAAATGGAAATTAATCAATTTCTGGAGCCGGATAAATTTAAGTTTTCTTCTAAGGCTGATTCTGGTGCAAACTCTTTAAATTGGGATAAAGATTTTTCAGACTTGATAAATGCAAAGAATAATGAAGATATTTCAATCCGGATTGACCCTATGTGCGATGAAGAATTGTTTTATTTCAGTCTTGATTTGAGATCTGAAAGTGCTATTAAAGATCATGGTGAATGTCAGTATGATACTGTAACTTTTCCAGAATCATTTGAATATCCTGATTTTTCCAACCTTGGTTTATCTTCTGAAATTTCTATAAAAAATGCTCATGTTAAAAGTCTGGAATGTGAGTATGATGCAATATATGTTTCAGACTCATTTGGATATTCAGATTTCTTTAGTCTCGATTTATCTACTGCGATTTCTCTCAAAGATGATCACATTGAAAGTTATGAGTCTGAATATGTTGCAATTCCATTTTCAGAAGTTTGTGATTATTATTCATTTCAGAAAAGAATGGTCGAGTGTATGAGAAATGATGTGCAGGAGGGTACAGAAAAATCAGAGGTTTATGATGAAATGTGGCTATTTGGGAAAGACATTTGGGGCACTAATTTGCAGCATGTTTCCACGATTACTTCCAGCGAAGAAGAGGTCATTAAGGAGCAATGGTTTTGGTTCAGCTTGTTGGAGCCCAATTTTATTTTCCGGAAAGGATCATACTTCTCCCTTCTGGTTAATGGTCATGTATGAGTTTCTCCCTGATCTCTTTCCTTTTGGTGAGGTCTCCTTGCCCCTTGTGTAAATAAGTTTTGTTTTTTAGTTTTGGTGTTGGCCTTGCTCCCCTCCGCCCTCCTAGCAAGCAGTTCTTTGTTGTCTTCCTAATGCTTAGACTCTGTAGCCCAATGGATAAAGCACTTGTCTTTTAACTAGGAGATGCTGGGTTCTTTGTGCACCTTACATCACACAATCCCCATTCAGAGCCAGCTGTAGGCGCACTTTCAGTACACCATTTTTAAACTTTAAAGGTCGTCTCCCATGAAAATAAATTCCCCTAATGTGTTCCCAGATTTCACTAACAATATTTCTATGCAGGTTGAATTTTTTCAAAGTTCAAAACATGCAGATGTGGAAGCAGACTGGTGAAAATCAGACCAAGTTTTAAAGAAGCGGAAAGTTTATCTTCTGCTACGCTTTTTGCAGTCAAAGTTCAAATTGTGTATGTGTAAATGGGTACCTTTCAGAATCAACACAAACACTCAATAGATCATTATATTAGTCCAAAAGGGGTTAGAAAAGCATGTAAAACCCACTAAAACTGACCTATTGCCTGCTAACTAGGAGGAGTGTGATTAACAACATATTAGCCCTCAGAATATGCTATAAATCAGTGACGAATACAACCTAGCATGAAGGATTTTTACTTAAATAACAAGCTAAAAGATGGAAAAGCATGTATTTTAGCTCTAAAATATGATATGAGAACAATGCAAAAGTATGAAATGAAAGATGAAATATGATTCTAGGATTAATCTAGCAGCATAACAATGTATTTTTAATCTCAAGTGAAGGCTTATTTGCTCTCAAAATAGGCTTCTATTTATAGAAGAATGGGAGAAAGAGAGGGGGGACAAGGTTCATTTATGAATTTGGAGACTCATAAATGAAAATGTAAGAGCCTTTAATGCCCAAGGCATTAATAAGGCATGGGAGAGACATGGGCTTAAGGTCTTCATATTAATGAAG
>MU227861.1:1231793-1242426 GCA_018584345.1 Thuja plicata | reverse complement strand
TGTCTAAAGAAAGATAGTTAAAAGATGCAGAAATTCATTAGTATCATTGGAGTATATGAATATTCAGAGAATTTGACACATAGTATTGGGCATAATGACACTTGTCAAATAATTATGCCTAGTCATTAAAAATTATCACAGGTAATGAGTTGTGGAAATTTTGGGAGATCAAGAGATATGAGTAATTTTATGAGAAGCCAAAAAGTGTTAAAGGAGGAAGTTGATTGGAAATCAAATAAAGATTTTAATACTTTATTCCTTCACATTCAAATAGAAAATGAGGAAAGAATCAGTTATGAAAACTGAAAAGTCACCGGGAGAAGTTGAACGGTTGCTAGAGAATGTTATTTATTGTAAATCCTTTTCCGAAAGCAGGGGTTCTTCTTTTCTGCAAGAGTAGGAAGTGCTGGAGTAGAGGGAAGACATTATTTTATTTTATGCATTTAATTTCATAACATTAGAGGTTGAGAGTTATGGTTTTTGTAATAGATTTGACAGAGGTTGTGAGCAAATAAAATCAGAGTATTCTTATTTGTTGTGTTCAAAGCAAAGATGGGTTTTATTCTGAATCAGAGCATTTGGTTATTACTTTTCTATTTATAATCAATTGGAGTATTTTTGTATTCAATTTTGGGAATTATCTTGCATCTTGTGTTAGGTACTGGATGGGCTATAGATCTTAGTATTTGCAGACATTCCTATTACACAAATTGGGATTACTTAACCTTCATTTTCATTTTAGTTTCACTGCATTTACATAAGTAGAATTCATATTGCATTACCAATACCCAGGAGTCATAGGAAATGTGAATTCTTGGAGTTGGCTAGGTTTAGGGTTGAATTCACTGCCCGAGTTAGTTCAGTCTGGGGCTGACTTGGTTTTCCTCTTCTGTTCTCAGGTTAAGAACGTACCCAATTAGTTTAGGAATAAACCAAATTCATTGAATATCATTCATAAGGGAGTTGTACCTTTCAATTTAGAGGAAATCTATCAATCTAGTGATAGATTATCCAACTGTTGGTATCAAATTGTTTCTCATAGATTTGGGCATTTGAGAGTTAAATCAAAAAGAACAATCTGTTTACCAACACATCTGTATCTCAAGCTTTTTATTCTCAATATTCTTATCAAGCATATACTTCTCCATTGTATGATCTTTGCTCTTAAGCCTTTAAGCTTTCCAAGAAGAGACTTAGCTCTGATAACAATTGTTGGAATTAATGGGAAGTAGTACTGAGAGGGGAGGGGTGAATCAGTACTTCTAAAACTTTCAACACCTTTCACAATTCATTACATGTAATCATTCATTACTGCATTACCGACTATTACTGTTGTTCTTTCTTATGCATGTAGTATTATTCCATAATCTTTAATTGTTTGTAACATTCATAGAAACATTCATGAAAATGATAAACACATAACATAAGATATGGTATCGCAGAAAACTCCTGTTAGGAAGTAAAAACTGCGGTGGGGATGGAACCCACAAAACTTCACTATCTGCAGAATGGAAGGGAGCCGGTTAAGGCTTACAATTTGATCACTTCTAATGATCTACCCTATTAGGAGTATTAAGGTGGAGACCTATTAAGATCTACTTTGTTAAGAGATTTAGCAACACTGATTTAAGTGTGCACTCGGTTAAGTGATTTATAATAAGACTGTTAAGTCCACCTTTCTTGAAAGGATTTCTTATGCGTACTACACTTGTTAGAATGAGTACAAATGTTGACCTGATTGTATGCAATCTACAATTGCTGATTACAGATCCATTAAAGCTCTCAAAATAATAATATCACCTTAAGTGATTAATGAATACCTTTTCTCTGCTCGTTGGTAGCCGGTGTTCTTGATCTTGAAACTGATTTGATTCTTTTTCTGTCCTTCTGCATGAATTCTCTTGTCTGGTCTCTAGATGCTCTCCATGGCTAAAATATTCATTGAACAACAGTTATTCTCAATAGATTGAGCATCTATTTATACAAGTATTTGACCTATTTTGAATTATGCATTACAATGTTAACTCTTAGATCCAAGGTTTACAACTTGACCTTGATCTTTAGTTTGCATGTTTTAAATCAGTAAAACTAATTAAAACAATATTAAATACATTGCTTCCTCTGCACATAATGGATTTAAAAACAAATCAAAAATCTATAAATACAACTTCAGTGATTTATCTGACGTGGAAAGTTAGATCTACTTTTTGCGGGATGTAACTGATTGTCGGTTCTTGGTCGTCGGGTTGAACTTGAAGTCTGTCAGTGTTTCTTTGTCGAACTGATTGTCGGGTTCCCTTTGTCTGTCAGGTTCCTCTCTTTTCTTTTTCGTTGGGTTGCACTGTTGTTACTTGTCGGGTTCCATTTACCTTTTTGTCACCGGATAACATTGAATAGTGTTTGTCGGGTAACCTTAGCGTCAGGTAGTGCTGTGCCCTGTCTATCGGTGTAGAGTAAACCGATGGTGCAGATCATGTTTTTCCTTGTGTATACTAATGGAAAAATATAATGCCTTCTAATTTCAATCAACTTCATCCTTTATACAGATAATGTTTTTGCCTCTTAATCTTATTGATTAGGTTTTCCTTCTTTTACTGTCAACCGTCAGATCATCCTTATGAACAGATTCAATGTATTTGGTACTTGGGGAACCATGTAAGCATTACCTCAAAACTTGAGCTTTTCTTGGAAGTAACATCATTACTTTTTCCTGCTTAATCTTTACTATAGATCATCACCTTGAATTTTGTCAATCATAGATCTTGTAACTAACTTCTTCTTTGCCTTTGGAACCTATCAGATTACTATGGTTTTTCCTTAAATGTTGATCGGATCCATGTTTACAATAATTGTTCCTCTCTCGATATTTAACTTCATGACTTAGTAAAATAAACTCTCGGCTCGATAATTATCATGCACTACTCAGTGCTTGCTTGTGTCTTTACCGACTACTCGGTATGCTTTACCAAATGAATTAATTAGTCAATATGACTTTGAAAAAACTAATGACAAAAAAATAACTCTTAGGAGTATCAGATGGATCCAAATTTCTTATGTTTCTAAGAGTCTTATTTAAAGATAATTAAAAGCATGTTGAGTTATTATGAGGTCCTAATGGCACAAAGGCCACAGTTGGAGGAGATGACTGTTGAGACATAAAAGCAAAAAGATGTATTCTCTTCTCAAAGAAAGAGGCCTTTAGAACAAAAAGTATATGATGAGGAGAGTGGATATTAAGTTGAATACACTAAGGAGCCACTTGCTAAGAGGCAAAAAATTGATCAATCTAGGGAAGTTGTGAAGAGAGACACTACAAGGGAAGTTATTTTTGAGTAAGGAGAGTATTTTAATTAGATTAGAAAGAAGATTAGAGATGAGGGACATCAGGAAGGAACTGGAGAAATAGATTTAACTCTTATACCTCCTATGGATGATAGAGTTATGATGTCAAATGATTTCTTGAATGATGATGATTTTGTTAAATCAAATGAGTTCAAAAGTTTTTAATTGAAATTGAAGTAAAATGAGTTAAGATCTAGTTTGGATATGGGAGAGGAAGAAAATGAGAAGAATGAACAAATTGTAAAGGCTCTCCAAGAATATGATCCTGAAAATGAGAAGATAAAAGTGGAAAAAGCAAGATTGGTTGTAAAGAATAGTGGAATGTTGTTATTGCGAGATTGAGATCTCCAATCCACATTCATTATTGATCAAATAAGGAGGTAGCCAGACCTAGTATTAAGATCTAAATTTCAGATTGGTGACATAATAAGAGGACCAAAATTTGATCCAAAGTCCAAAACATTGTCAATCTAGTCATTGGCCCCATCCACTCAGAAGCCCCATATGATCAATATTCAAGAAGAGAAAAGAGCTGACACAATGATCTGTAATCTATAGAATACATGGGATACTGAGATTTCCAACTTCACAACACATGTTTCTTTTATGAATTTAGCTAAAACAGAGGATTTGTCATGAAGATACACGTAGACTTATCAGCAATTAGTCTCTATTGCAAAGAAATATGAGGAGGTGATAATGAAGAACGTTATTATGGAGGAGCCAATAGGAGAGTTGAATGAAAAGATTGTAAATAGTTTGCTATCTCCTCAAAATAAAGATATTCTTGATGTGGAAAATGAAGTTCAGACTGACTTAATTCTAGTTTCTATAGACAAATCCAAGCTAGAAGATTATGCAGATAAGATTGAGAAACTTGAGGAAATAAAGTATATGGGAGCAATAATCACTCTAATAGAAGTTTTTCAGCATAGGATTGATATCCTAAAGAGTAAAATAAGTGTATTTCATAGCCTACATATTTCTTTAAAAGGTGTTGGTGATATATGTGTTGATGCTTTGTTTCTTTTGGAACCTTTATAGAATAAGTGGTCAGGGAGGAGTGTGTTCATGGAGAAATTGGATACTGCCATGGAATAAAAAGATGATATTCCTAATAAGATAAGGAAAACTAAAGACATGGTGAAAATTGTAAATTCTTTGCCTGCAATTTTTAAAAGAAATTACCTACTATTTGTATGCCTCCCTTTTCGTGATTCGCAGTTCCCAAGCTTTCCAAAGGCGAGGGTTAGTAGCAACAGTTTTACAATGATATAACTCCAATACCCAATAAATACTAAAATGAATAACTTAAAACGTAACCAATAAAATGTACAAACAAAGAAAGGAAAACAAATGAATGCAAACCCCAAAGTGCTTGAAGCTTCTATTGTCTCTCTCTACTCCTTTCAAAACATTGTTTTTGATGCTCAATATTGGTGTGGGAAGCATCTATGACTTGAGAAGCGTCGAGAATTTGATACTTGAAATATGTGTGTGATCACAAGATGGCTTGAATGCTAGAACCAAACTGACATAGTAATGGCCCACGAGAGCTTGAAATCCTGGATCCTTCAAATGGTTATGAAGGGTTTATTATATAGGAATTGAGGATGAAATGAATGGTTGAGATCAATCCTAGAGGTATGAAGATGAATGGTTGAGATCAAAGGGAACTAGAGAAGCCATCAGTAAACTCCACCTCTTCAATTGGTAAAGAAAAGACAAAGTTTGGTTGACTGAAGAGCTAATTGTGAGTTACGTTTTTGAACTAAAGAGGTGGGTGAAGTTACCCATGTGGACTAGAGAGGTGGGTGTAGTTACCCATGTGGACTAGAGAGATGGGTGGAGTAACCCATGTGATCTGATTGGAGTTATCTCTTTGAAGATAAATGAATATTTAATTCATTTATTTAATTAAATTTTTCAACATGTGAGATAATTGAATTCTTTTTGATTTAGAATTGCTTTATTGAATGAAATTAAATTGATTTAATTTGAAGAATTTAATTAGTAAGTTTAAATATTTGAATTTAAACTATAGGAAATTGAATTTAATTAATTAATTAATGGTAATTAATCAATTAAGGTTAGTTAATTAAATAAAATTAAATATTTAATTAATTTTGGGAATTTGATTAGATGATTTGGGGAATGAATTTAGAGGAAAATAGATGATTAATTAATGATTAAAAAATTATTAATTAATAGATGAAAATTAGTGTTTTTAATGTAAGGTCGCAAGCCTGTCCATTTTCGGGTGTCTACATTATTAAAGGATAAATTGAAGGTTTTGGGTGAAAATCACCAAGCTATTATTTCCCCTATTTATGATAAGGATGGTAATGTTAGGATTGAGTAATACCGAGAGGGGGCGGGGTGAATCAGTATTACAACACTTTAAATTAAAATTAAACCAATCCCAAATAAAACATAAGCTTACTGAAATGAAAAGAACATACAAAAATAACACATAACTCATAGCACCATTATTTGCTGTCGAGGAAACCCTCACCAAGGGAAAACCCTGGTGGGGATGGTACCCATAAGCATGCACTAAAGTATAGTGTCCCTGTTAGGATACCTAGCCCTGTTAGGAGCTAAATATTACATAGTACATTTCCTTGTTAAAGGAATAACAATCATGTTAAAGGTATACAACACCTTGTTAGGGGACAAATGAGCTTACAAATCTTACAACAAAACTTCTATTACAAAGTGTTCTCAGTAATGAGCAAAACAAGCATCTGCAATTCTTAGATAGTTCCAGTCATAGTTCTTCAATGATCTCTGTCAACGTCTACTCTCGCATCTGCCAATCACATACATACATATCCTATGTGGCAATAGACTATTTCTCGACAATCTTTGCTAAGACCATAGGAATGGAGGAGGTGGATGACAACCTTATTGAAGTGTTACCAAATCTTGTCATGAATGAGCATAATAGCATGCTGATGAAGACTATAAGTGAAGCAGAAGTGAAGAAGGCTCTTTTTATCTTGGGCAGTGATAAATCCCTGGGACCGGATGGATATCTAGCTTTGTTCTTCCAAAAATCATGGAACATTGTTGGGAAAGAATTATGTGATGTGGTTGAGGAATCAAGAAGAGGTGGTTTCATATTCAAGGACTTTAATAACACTTTTCTAACTATGGTCCCTAAAAAGGGGAAAAAAGAAACACTTGCTGACTTTCGACCGATTGCTTTGTGCAACACGGTCTATAAGGTAATAGCTAAGGTTATGGTAAACCATTTGAAATTAGTACTGCCATCACTAATATCAGCAGAACAAAGTGGATTTTCTCCTGGAAGATCAATTTATGAGGGAATTATAGTTGTGCATGAGGCTAAACATTCTACCATATTGGGGAAAATTTTAGGTATGATGATCAAACTTGATATCCAAAAATCCTATGATAATGTGAATAGGGCTTTCTTAATAAAGGTGCTACATAAATTTGGGTTTGAAGCTAAATGGTGTGACTGGGTATTGAGTTGTATTTCTACTCCACACCTCTCAATACTTATTAATGGCAGCCCTCAGGGTTTTTTTGACACTACGACTGGCATAAGGCAGGGTGATCCTCTATCACCATTTCTATTTATTATTCTTGCTAAAGTTTTAGGCAGAGCAATCAAACAAGTAGGCGGTCAAGGTGTTTGGAAAGGGATTAAGATAGCAAGAGTACTGGATCCAGTCACCCATTTACAATTTGTAGATGATACATACCTCATTGGGAAATCTTTTGCAAGGGAGGCCAGGGTAATAAAGGCCACTTTAGATACCTACACTGCAACTTCTGGTCAATTTATTAATTGGGACAAATCTGAAGTGTTCTTCTTCAATACATCTATCCCTATTCAGCAACATGTACTTAGATTATTAGGAATGAAGGCATGTTCCTACCTAATAATTATTAAGGAATTCCACTCTTTGCAGGGAATCTAAGGAAAATCTATGGAAGGACTTGGTAGACAACTGTGTTAAACATTTGGATAGTTGGAAAGGAAAATGGCTTAACTATGCAGGCTGTATTTTGATGTTACAGTTAGTGATATCTACAATTTTGATATTCTCAATGAGCTGCTTAAAGATTCCCATTAAAATTTTAAAATATATTGAACAACGGATGAGAAAATTCTTCTGGAATGGTGGACAGGAGGAGGAAAAAATACCTTTAGTGGCATGGGAAACAATATGTAAATCTTGAAAAAATGGGGGAGCTGGAATAACAAGGTGGTAGTTAATCAATAAAGCCCTAGGAGCCAAATTGGTATGGGAAATGTATACTAAACCATCACAGTTGTGGGTTAGAATCCTTAAGGAAAAATATTTGGATAGCATGGAGGATAATAGGATACTTACTATTCAGAACCCCATTAGAGGATCAACAATCTGGAACTTTATTTTAGAATGTAGGCCACTAATTTGTGACCACATTTCATGGCAGGTGGGTGATGGAAGAAATGCTGCATTTTGGGAGGACTCTTGGAATGGACACAGAGCTTTTTCCAACATCAAAAACTCACAGGAATTAATGGCAAACACCAAAAATATATGGGGGGATAAAGTATGAGACTATATGGAGTAGTTTCAAGGACATTTGGGACCACAATAGAAGTGGAAGGAGATTAGTATTATAGGTTTGAATGAGAACAGTTACAAGGATCTAAAAGATATTCTAAACAATCATCCAATTCAGTTATCAGAGGTAAAAGATACTGTAATTTGGAGTGTAGCCAAAAGTGGGAATTATTCAGCTAAATTGGGGTATAACATATTATCAACTAAAGAAACTACAAATGAGTGGCCTCATAGATTATGTTGGGATAAGGACTTCCTACAGAAAGAAGGTGCATTTTCATGGTTAGCCATTCAGGGAAGGGTGTTAACAGGGGAAAGGAGGAAAATGTATGGTTTTATAGGCCCATCTATGTGTACATTATGTAATAATGCTATTGAAGACACATACCACCTCTTTGCACATTGTGAGTTTTCCCAACAATGCTGGGAAATGGTAAGAACAAAATTAAATTGTGTAGGGCCGATGTCGAGATCACTTATGGATATATTTAAATGGTGGTGGGGGGATCGAAGGAAATCAACCTTCTCAAAAATTTGGACAGTATGCCCCTCAATAATAATATGGGAGATATGGAAGGAATGAAACAGGAGAACCTTTAAGGATGTGTTTGAACCTCTAGAAAGGATTAAATCCAGAATTAATGCTTCTATACAGGAATTTATGAGCTCGGCTGTAGGTAAGTTATATACTAATACAATATTCTCATCTTGGGACAAATACATACATAAATAATGTCCCGGAATTAAAGCCATGTATAAGAATGATAGCAGTCATGGGGGAATAATAAAACTGAGTAGAAAAGATGTAAAATGGTTTCCTCCAAATATAGGGTGGACAAAAATTAACTTTGAAGGATCTTCTAAAGTGAACCCGAGGATATCTGGAGTGGGTGCTATAGCAAGAAATAGGGTTGGAGATAATTTAGCATTGGTAGCTCAGAAGATAGGCATTGGAATGAACAATATAGCTAAGGCACAGGCTTCCCTGTTGGCGGTTAAGCTAGGAAAAAGATTGGGGGTGGAAAGACTGCATTTAGAAGGTGATTCCTAGATCATCATAGAAGCTATAAAGAAAGGATACTCCCAGACTTGATCTATTAACTGTATAATTTGGGAGGTAGTAACCCTTCTACACACTTTCAAGGAATTTAGAACCAGTCATACATTAAGGGAGGGTAATGTAGAGGCTGACAAAGTAGCCAATTGGGCTACTAACTTTGATAATGCTAACAATATTATATTTGAAGACTTCATTCACAATAGTTTTGACAGTGATAATATTTCAAATCCCATAGGGGTGCAATAAAATCATGGCCAAAGATAGACATAGCTTTAATCATAATAAAAAGAGGTAAGTGGCACATTTGAAAGGAAAGGGACGACAACAACAACTTACGAGATTTTTCAAATTGGAGATATCAAAGGACAAATATTTATTTAAAGTTAATGAGAGACAGGCTTTTGAGTCATTACAAAGTGTGGTAATTCAATGTTGTTATGCTTAAATGGCGTGCTAGGAAAGTTAATTACACACAAAGTTTAAGCAACATATTATCCTCTGCTAGCAATTAGGGAAGTGAGCATTGATAGAGAAAAAATGGAGGTGACATTCTGTGTAGATTCTGATAAGAAGATGAAAGCCTTTAAAGGCCCTGCAAGTTTCGAGCGGGTTAAGGGCTTGGTGAAAATCAATTCGGTCGAGATGGTGGAGGCAGTGATTGAGGTTATTGGTGAACAATTCTAGGATCGAAGGATTAAATTCTGCACTAACCTTGATGTGGTTGTTGTTATCATAGCATGGGGGATTGAGATTGGCGAGGAAATTGATGAAGTTAACCAGATTATAAGGGATCTATTTGAAGAAGACCTCCTAGGAGAGCTTGAATCAGTGCTAGAATGGTCAATTCCTGGCATTGGGAAGGATATCTATGAATGCTTTGCAGATGATGATGATGTGCACCGTTATGGTTAAATTCCCTTTCTCAGGTGGCACCCAAAAGTTGACAAACCCTTGATGATCAAAAGGGAAAAAGTGGGCTGGATGAAAATAAAGCAGGAGATGGAGGTGCACAAGTGAATGGAGAAGGAAATGATGTTGCAGATGGCCGTGCATGTGCCGAGGAAGAAGCGCTCTCACTACAAAATAGAATTAATAATGCAAAGAGTAGTTATAAAGTCGGTGCTTTTACATAAAAAAAATATAGGTTATCCAAAATCATAATCCAACTTAGCTTACGAGGAGTTCACGACATACTCCTTGATTCATCGCTACTTGTTCAACTACTCTGTTACATTGTTCTGCTATCTGTGCATGTCTTCAAATCTCTCTAACACACTGTAATCATCTCCAAAACCAAATAGATCTTAGGTTGAGGTAAAAATAATCCATGATATCTTCCTCTAAGTTCTCGATCCATCAAACATCATACTCGATCTTCGCTAGCCAAAACAATATTGTTATACTCTGCATTTTTGCTTCTGTACTTAGTCATTTTGAAGACTGTGTCTCCAAAATAGAACTTCATTCCAAGCGATCAATATATGATACATGCTGCCATAAATGATAACCCATAAGTGTGTGCATAAATGTTGTCACACTTCTATGAATCATTCCATTCAAGGTTGCTCAAGAATGAGGCCTCAAATATCGATCCATAGCTCTCTAGTCATGGATGTTTAAAAATGTAAAATGAAGGCCCTCA
>MU227861.1:1212318-1231543 GCA_018584345.1 Thuja plicata | reverse complement strand
GAGAGAAGTTGCAATATCCAAGCTCAAATGCTCAAATGCTCCTCCAAAATTGCTCTCCAAACCTGCAACATAACAATACTAAAAAAACCTAATATGAAAATGAGAAGGAGAGGTCTCCTTTTAAAGGGAAGTGAACGGTTGAGATTAAGAGGCAAAAAGAAATAATCAATGGTTGAGATTAAGAGGCAAAAACCCACCACTTAGGAAGATGTGATGAAAAAGGCATTTAATTTTTAATTTAATTTAATTCATTGCCTTTTTCATCAATTAAAGTGCTTTAAGTGGGGATTTTTATTTATTTAATTAAAAAAAGAGGTTTTCTTTCAATTAAATAAATTAGAAGAACTTTATTTAATTAAATGGGGGAAATTGAATTTAATTAAATAAGAGGAATTTAATTAAAAGGGAGATTAAATCTTTTAATTAAATAAGAGAAATTTTATTTAATTAAAAGGGAGATTAAATCTTTTAATTAAATAAAAATGATCAAACCTTAGGAAATATTGAAATAATTGAATTAATTACAATTTGATCAAGGAAATTGATTTGAATTGAAAATGTTCCAAAGCATTGATTCAGGAAATTGATAAAATGATAAATGGGGCCCAAAGTCTAGGCGACCATTTTAGGGTGCATACAAAAATTCAAAAAAAGTGATATATTGTCAAAAATTCTAAAAATCAGAAAATTTCCTGAAAAAATGATCATCTTAGTGAAAACCTAGCAATAGGCGCTTTGATGTATCTCCAAAAAAATTATATATTTCAAAAATACAAAAAAAATAAAATAAATTCAAAAAATTCAAAAAAAAAGAAGAAAAAGTGCCTTGGTGAAAACCTCGATCCATGATATCTTCCTCTAAGTTCTCAATCCATCAAACATCATACTCGATCTTCGCTAGCCAAAACAATATTGTTATACTCTGCATTTTTGCTTATGTACTTAGTCATTTTGAAGACTGTGTCTCCAAAACAGAACTTCATTCCAAGCGATCAATATATGATACATGTTGCCATAAATGATAACCCATAAGTGTATTATACCATACCAAAACTATCACTTGCCAACAATCTCTCCCTTTGGCATTGATGGCAACACTTAGAGAAAAAATGACTAAGTGTCCCAACAAAAAACTCTCTCTCTCTCTTTTTTTTGATATATATATATATATGCTTTTCTACTTAACTCATTTTTCTTCTCTTCTCCCTCTTTGACAACATTGACAAAGGTGCATCCAAAATTTACAAAAATATAGAATTTCAGTGCTTTCTCACCAGTTTAAGTACATCCTGGAAGGTGTCTTCCATGATCTTCACTTTAGTGCTCCATGAATCAATTAACAATTGACTAACATTAATTAGTCTATTTAGTGCATAGGATGATGTCTCTGCTGCCTTTAGGTCTATGGGCATATAATGTGTCAATGACTCAACAGTCTTCTCCATATCAGATAAATGAACTTCAAGAATTGATAGCATATTAGTGATTAGACTCTTCAGTAGACCAAATCTTGTCACAAATCTCCCTTTCTCAATATCCAATGCATTCATCTTTTCATAAATCTTTGTTATTTCTATGTCCATCTCTAATATATATTGTGAAGAGGTCTCACAATTGTCCATCATTCTATTCAGTGTAGCCCTTTCCTTTCCTAAAATATCTTCAATGTTATGAATATGTCTTATAGTATTTATACAATAGATGTATAGTATCCTTCCATGTGTGACACAACTTCTGGCCTTAGATGTAGCTTCTCTTAGAATTCCCAAGTCCCATGAGATAGACTAGAAAATTCCTTCAAATTATTTTCTTGATAACTCTTCTCTGCCTTGTTTTCAACAATCTTCACTAAAGACTCATAGTGACTATCAAAGTCATCTAGTGCCAAACTCAGATTTTCTGCCTCATCCTTTCCTTGAAATATAATAGGTACCGGGAGAAGTTTTTTCACAGTATTAACTACTCTAGTGATTACCTTAGTTTTATTATCTCCTCTCTGCTCAAATATTTCTTTTGCTTTTGTGAATGTGATGAATGATAGTCTCATCAATTCATCCTCATCCATATTGTCAACATCAGTACTTAAATTTTTATCCTTACTTGCCAATAATAGAGTAGTTGATGTGTCAGGTTCTTGTTGTACCTCAACTCTTGCCTCTTCCTCTTTTGCTGCATCTATCTCACTTCTTTGTTCAGTCTCAAATTTTTTTTCTTCCTCTTTCTATTCTTCCTCTTCATTGGCCACTGTGTTGTCAATATTTTCTGCAAATGGGTCCTTCTCATCAAGTGAAGTGTCAAGGGTCACAGGCACACAAGAAACATAGAAATTTGGTTACATGACATCTTCACTCATCTCAACACTTACCTCAGCTGCCTTAGAAAATTCACCAATTCCTATAGGTGTAGGCATAGTATGTTTAGGAGGTGGAGCATTCTCAGGAATATCACTCATAAGTATTTGATCCAATGCCTTCTGAGTCTCTTCTACAACTTCTTCATACTTCTTGCCCATAATTTTTACTAATCTTGATTTTGTTCTCAATAAGGGTTTGAGTGCATTAAGTACTCTCTCTCTCTCTCTCTCTCTCTCTCTCTCTCT
Organism: Thuja plicata; assembly: GCA_018584345.1. Classification (NCBI taxonomy): domain Eukaryota; kingdom Viridiplantae; phylum Streptophyta; class Pinopsida; order Cupressales; family Cupressaceae; genus Thuja; species Thuja plicata. The sequence continues at coordinate 1,228,944 of MU227861.1, read as the reverse complement.
CATTTAAACTACTGGAAACATGTAATCAAAAGCTTGATTCCTAATAGCCTCATCTTTAATGTGTGCAAGTTATTTCCTTATTTACACTCTACCATATATTTCCTCAAGTATACTTCCCTCTATCTCTAGTAGATTCTTCTTGGAAACAAGTAAATGATTTACTACCATGTCTTCAATCTTCAGTTTATCAGATTCCTCATACCTTTCATAGTATTTTCTCACAGAAACAAGATTACCTTTCTCAATATCTCTCTTCTACAACATCTTCAAATAAGGCTTCCACACATGTCTGTCACTTGTGGTATCTTTCTAAATTTTCTTCTCTTATCCTTTAGTCCTCTGTTCCTTAGGAGATGAATCTGGTTTAGTGGATCTTGTGCTTCTCTGAGGTACTAACTTTACTGTCTCTTCCTGTGATGTATTCTGTGGTGGTGAAGGGGATGTTACATCAATTATTTTAGAGGGTGGACTAGTTACCTGCTCAATCTCTGGAGGTGGAAGGGCTACAGTAGCAGTGCTTGCCAATCTAGAAGATCTCTCTGCTATATTTTTCCTTACTTATCTCATCTCTTCTTTTCTTAAACTTGCCTTAGCTCCACAATCATAAATAATGTTTTCCACTTTTCTTTTCCTCATCCCTCCAGTCTTCTCTTCTCTGACTTTAGCTAATTTTTCTTCATAGGTGCCCGATCTCTCCTCAGATGTATCTACTTTAGATGACAACACATGTTCAATCTGCATAGTTAAAACTTCTGAACTAACTTCATAACCCATAGGGTAATACCATTTGTTCCTAGGTATAACTACCTCAGAGCATACACAATCAATTTAAACCATGAAACAAATTGTATCATTGTATTTTTAAACTAACTCTCTAGGAATTGTGACTCTTTCTTTCATTTGCCTCTGAATAATCCTGATCATGCCAAACAGTTCACCATCAACCCATGTGTTGTTTTGTCTTTGGTAGCTCTGTGATGTCTGAATACTAGTAGGCATCCATTCTCTCCATGCTCTAGGGTGCATGCCAGGAAACATGTGCTTAATGTGGATATACATATGAATTAGGAGTGATCCAAATCTAAAGGTCTTAGATTTATCTTTCTTAATCAATTTTACATTTTCCAAGAATTGTTGTGCCAGAACCTTGCATAGGTTATATTTAGTGTTTTATTTTATCATCATGTAAGCCATCATAATGAATACCGTAGAAACTGAATTAGGGCTACTGTTGTAGTAGAATTTGTGTCCAAGTATCATAACAATCAATCTGACATCCTGTAAGAAAATATCATTCACTTTCATATCTTCTCAGCCACAAGGATAACTCCAGTGTTGTCTAACTTAGTTATCTCATGAATCAATTAACTACATATCTTTATAGGTTGCTCTCCTATCTAGATGAACTGATCAGGAACTCTGCTAAGTAAGATTTTGAACCATTCCTCTTCGCTGAACTCATATAGATCTAATATTTTCATAATTCTCAAATCATCTATGTGTTTGTATTCCTCCTTCATTTTTCCATTATTAGTCATGTATTCCATTTATATAGAAATATCATCAACACCTAATATATCATACTTGCAATGAATGTGTGCCCTAATGTCCTCTACATTCAAGACGTCATGCGGTGTCTGGGAAAATGCTCCTCCAGGGTCATCTTCACAAAACTTAAATAGATGTTTCTTGAATTAGTATCTAGGTTGATCTACAACATCATAAATCAAAGGTGCATCCATAGCTTCTGTATGAGTAGATGATGTAAATACCTCAATTACATTGAATTTTGAATTCCCGCTTTGATCGATCACGCAATATACCTGTTAGATAGTTTGATACTTTCTGATCTCTATCCTCCTTAGGTCGCTGATCTTCAAATAGTGAAGAAATAGGTATCTCAAATTTATTTTTATTCATTGTTAAGTGTAAGATACACACTACCCAATATACTTAACATCATGCACTATCTAGCCAATTTTAAATCTCGCGATCATAGAATATGCATCATCTAATGTTGCACTCATAGATATAAGTAGTATGATGTCCACACATATCACAACTAAGCTTGTTGGAGCTCATTCCTTAGAATTAGGGGCTGGATATAATCTATTGTGCTCATCCAATGCTCCCCCTAAGGCCACGATCATCCATTTAGGTTAATTCCACTTTGTTAGCATCAGATGAAGATCAAGTAGCATCTATTGTCTCTCCCTGAACCAATAGCTCACTGGAATCTTTGACTCTCCATACCTTAACACTATTGTTATGTTATGCTTTCTTGAAACAATTCTCAAAATCACTCTTGTATTCTGCAAGACTCTTACGAGTATCACTATCATTCTTCTTTGTCTCCATAGAAGGTGGTACTCTTCTGTTATTTACTCCATTATACCTGCAAAACCTTGCTATATGACCTAGATTGTTACATTTGTAGCATATAGGAGGTTTTCTGTTCTGATTAACTTGCAATTTACAAATCCTTGCAATGTGTCCAAGGTTATTACATTTGTAACATGTGATCTTAGCTACTGATTCTTCTCTGGTGTAATCTTGTCTGTATCTAGATTTATCAGGTTTCTTGCGTTCTTCTTTCTTGTGCCCATATGCATTGCAATTAAAACAATAACCATAAAAATTTCTGAAAGGGTATTACCTCTGCAATCTCTCGTTATGTGTCCAAAATTTTTACATCCAAAACATCTACCTCTGAAAGGTCTGATTTGTTCTTTAGGTTCTTCAAGAATAGGTTTTTCTTAATCAATCTTTGCATCAGAGTTTTATTCTTGATTCTTGGAACATTCAGCTTCTTTGAAGCTAATACCAATCATATCACCTTTAGGTTTCTATTTGTCTCTCTATTCGTCAATCAAGTCACTGCTCATGTGAAGTTTCTCAATGTGTTTCTTTGTCTCAAAAAGTTCATCTTTTATGATCTGATTATATTTCTCCAATTCTAGATACTTGTTATTATAATGGTCAAGGTCAATCTTCATTTGTCCCATTATAATATTAGCATCTTTCAAAGCTTCTTCAGTCTTGTTCTTAGCATTCTTTTCTTGTTGAATCTCTTTAGCCACTGTCTCATTCTCAAGCTTCAAAGTATCATTATCTTGTTCAAGTTGCTTTATCTGATCTAAATTATCATTGTCTGAATCTTCTTTTATCTAAACCATAAGATATTATCTCTAATTTCTAGAAAGTTCAAGCTGATACTTTAGTTTCTTGATGAATCCCTCAGCTTTTCTTAAATTGAATCTCAAGTCACCATTTTCTGCTTTTGCTTTATCAAGGTCTTCAAGTGCTGCTTCAAAATTCTCTTGCAAATTTTCTGAATCCATTCTGATCTTCCTTAAGCTGTTAGACTTTCTCTCCAAGGGCCAATAGCTCTGATACCAATTGTTGGGATTGAGTAATACTAAGAGGGGGGGGGGGGGGGAATCTGTATTAAAAAACTTTAAATTAAACTNGGGGGGGGGGGGGGGTGAATCTGTATTAAAAAACTTTAAATTAAACTTAAACCGATTCCAAATAAGCCATAAGATTACTGAAAAGAAAAAAACATAAAAAAATAACACATAACTCATAACACCATTATTTTTTGTTGAGGAAACCCCAACCAAGGGAAAACCCTAGTGGGGATGGTACCCACAATCATGCACTAAAGTATAGTGTCCCTGTTAGGAGACCTAGCCCTTTTAGGAGATGAATATTACATAGTACATTTCCTTGTTAAAGGAATAAAAACCCTGTTAAAGGTATACAAAACCCTATTAGGGGCCAACTAAGCTTACAAATCTTACAAAAAAACTTCTATTTCAAAGTTTTCTCTGTAATGAACAAAACAAGCATCTACAATGGTTAGATAGTTCCAGTCATAGTTATTCAATGATCTCTGTCAACCTCTGCTCTCGCATCTGCCATTCACATACATACATATCCTTTCTTATCTCCTCATCACATCATATATCTTCTCTTTAAAAAAATTCTTCATATATATATATATATATATCATCATCAAGTTGTCTCTCTTAATTATTATTACATAGTCGACTCTCAATACAAAATAGAATTAATAATGCAAAGAGTAATTAAAAAGTTGGCAAATTTACATAACCAAAATATAGGCTATAAAAAATCATAATCCAACTTATCTTGCTAGGGGTCCACGACATACTCCTTGATTCATCGCTACTTGTTCAACTGCTCTGTTACATTGTTTTGTTGTCTACGCATGTCTTCAAATCTCTCTAATTCACTCTAATAATCTCCAAAAAAAATAGATCTTAGGTGGAGGTCATACATACTCCATAGTATCTTCCTCTACGTTCATGAGCCATCAAATATAGTACTCCATCTTCTCTAGCCAAAAAAATTATGTTATACTCTGTATTTTGTCTTTTGTACTTAGTCATCTTGAAGACTGTGTCTCCAAAACAAAAATTAATTCCAAGTGATCAATATAATAAATGTGTTTCCATAAATGACAACCCATAAGTATCTTATACCATACCAAAACTATCACTTGCCAACAGGTAATTTGAAACCAATTAACTTTTGGGGAGAATAATTTGATGTGATTTCGATGAATACAGAGGTGCTTCTACACATGGATAAGGACATTGATATTCATGGTTTCAATGAGGGAATGGACACTCTTTTCAGAACTGAGGTGGTTTTTAGTAAGTTTGTTTAAGATGCAAGAGTTTCCTAAGATGCTTGTTGGTTGGAGTCAATTACACAGTTGGAGGTTGTAAAGGAGTTTAATTGGCCTGCAGATAGAGAATTTGAAAAATTGGAGAAGATGATAAAAGCATGAAAGAAGGCTTCAAGTTGATTATTTTGTCTTTTTCAAAAGGTTAGACGACTTGGCGCTCGAGGGTGATAACAAGGAGGATAAATACATTCAAAGGCATCTTGATTTTTCTAGTGTAGTTTTAGATGACCTTCAAGACACATAACGAAGTTTCTTTGAATAATCAATAGAAAAAGGTGCCAAAGTGAAATTATAGTTCATCTTCTATGATCAAGTTCAAGGTTTTTCTATCTGTTCCAGGTTCTTGTTTCTTTCTTTCCATTTATTAAGTTATAAACTTTTTTACAAGTGATATGAAGCTTGTTGCATTCCTTAGTCTATAAAAGGAATTCCAAGATCACTTGTGAAGGGTTCCCATTTTTTTGATGTTATGTCAGTCTATGTTAAACACAGTATAATAAATTTTGAAGTTATGCATTCTCTGAGAAGCATATATGGTGTTCGATAGTAAATTAATATTTAAAGCTTGATGACATGTCTTTGTATCAGATTGAACTTTTTATGAATTGAATACAAATTAAGTATTTGTCTCAATTTGTCTCTCTGAGTTATCAGGAATGAGTTTGTTATATTTCTATATCTTTCAAGGAAATAATTAAATATGTTTAGATGGTTAATTGTGAAAGGTTATAATTTGTTGAAAATTTGATAATAGTCATCCATAGAAATGAGAAGTAATATGTAAGGCATATTTTCTTTGAATTCTATGTTGAGCAGTTAATGAAATATGCTACCAAATATTTTCTACTTTTATGTGACTCTGTAACCCAAATGGATTAGGCACTGGTCATAGGTGATTCATGAGAAATATGGTGAAATAAACTAAAAATATAAAATTGTCATGTGCTTTGTTTTTCAGATAAATTATTAAGTTTTATCTATAATATCCATGTTGTCATCTACTGAGGAATTTTTATAAGAGTTACTTGAGCAAGTAGATGAATTAAGGGTATCCTCACCCAAATTTTATGGACTTTGAAGTGTAGAAGGTCCAGTGACCTTGTTGATGTTGGGATTTCTTGTCTTTAGTTTGTGGATAAAGTAACAGTTGATTTCATTATGCTCTTTGAAATTCATGATGAATATTAATGATCTTTTATAATCACAGGTAACAAGAAAAAACACCAACAATATCTATGCTCAACATTCCACCATATGTGACATATTGTGAGTTCATGGTCGAATGAATTACGGTCCCTACTTTTAAATTGCCCAAGTCTGAGGTTGTGTGTGAAATAATTTGTCCCAAATCTACATGGTACCAAGATATATATGCCTAATTAAGAAACCAAACTATCCCCATTGACTTGTCCAAGAACTAGAATAAATCCTTGATAAGGAAAGCCTCCCATTACACGATAATTGGCTATACAATTCACCGACAAAGTATGGATGGAACACTCCTCAGACGTCTAAATTTGGAATAATCACAAATGGCGATACTAGAGGTTCACAAGAGATTTTGCGGTGCTCATTATAGTAGCTTAACCTTAGCCAAGAAGCTTTTAAAAATTGGGTATTACTAGCCTACAATACAAAATTATGCTTTCCTATATGTATAGTGTTGCCCCACTTTTCATCCTGTACCCATGCTATCAAAGTGGAGGATTTTGGAGTCATGTCTGGTCAGTCTGAGTTTGAGTCTAAGTCTAAGTCTTTCTTAGGTAGGCTATCTTTGTCGGGTTTCCCTGTCATTGCCTTTCCTTCTCTTAGCCGGGCAGGTTGTTCCGAGGTCTTTTCACATTTGGGTAGGTTGTAGATCCCAACCCGACAAAGATTTGTGCTCCAATCGATGTTCTTTCTTAGGTAGAGATCAAAGACTGGTATGGATCGATTCTGTAGGTCTCAATGATCCTAATGCAAAAAATGGCGAGAAATTTGGTTAAGAGATGAGTGAGAACGAGCTCGGCGGGATTTCAGAAATCATCTTCTCCATGGTGGAATTCTATCTAAGAAAGTGATTTTCCGCAAGGAAGAGCTTTGCACTTTGCAGGAATCGCACCTCTCAAGTGATTTTCCGCAAGGAAGAACTTTGCACTTTGCGAGAATCGCACCTCTCGAGTGATTTTCCGCAAAGCAGAATTTTACACTGTGCGGGTTTCGCACCTCTTTGGTGATTTTATGCAAGCTTAAGTTATAGTAAGGTGGGCCCAATGTATTAAAAGGGAATATTATTGTTTTAAGAGATCAAATAAAGCATGTGCTTTAAGTGGAGAACCCCTTTTCTCATTTTTCACGAGGAGAAGTCCTTTTCCCATTTTCCGCAATGGAGAAGCACTTTTCCAATTTTCCGCCAAGGAGAAGCTTCAGTCTCATTTTCCGCGAAGAGAAACCAAGTTGCAGATTTCTGTCAGGAGAAGCTCTTTTGCAAATTTCTGCCAAGGAGAAGCTCCAGTCCCATTTTCCGCAATGGAGAAGTAGATTTGGTATTTTTCGCCGAAAGCATTCAGTTTGGGATTTTCCGCCAATTACATTAGAGGCTCGAGTTCAGGATAAAGATGAGGATTCTCGATACCATTGGAGGTTGAAATCGAAACCTAATAGCATCAAACATGTGAAAAACATAAGAAGTTATTTGACCTCGAAGCCTAATGGATTGGACTCGATAGATGTCATTAAAGAGGAGATGAAGGATTCAAATTGAAGTGTCACAGGTTGATTGATGTTTCTGCAAGTGGCACGAACAAAGCAACAGAGCTGCCAAAGCTTATCAGACAAAGATGGAAAAAGGAAAAGAAACCAAATGATTTAACTTCCCCTATTCTTTTCCATTTCTTTTCCCCTGCAATTAGTAGTGACAGAGGTGTTCTCTTGCCATCTGTCGTTTAGAGGGAGATGAACCGATTAAACTTCCTTTGTAATGGTCATCCCCTGGCTCTATATGTATGAAGTTTAAAGATTAATGAAGGGTCGGAAAATTTTTGGTGTGGAATGCTTGATGTTGTAGAGACAATTGAAGGTGTTTTATGTCAATTATTTTCTGTTCCAGTTAGTTAGATGGTTCTTTCTTTTAGTCTAAGTTGCATTAAGAAAGAAAGGATGTTTCATTCTTTTATGGCGAGGATGTGAGTAAACCTCAGTAGGATGTGCTGTGGGATATTCAGGGAAGAGCTAGGTAGAAGTTGTTAATGGATGATTCTTTTTCTTAATCTGAATTGTAGTAGGAAAGAAAGGATGTTTCATTCCTATTTTTTGAGGATGTGAATGAACCTCAGTAGGATGTGCTGTGGGATATTTGGAGAAGGAGTCATTAGGAGCTTTCATCATTGCATTTATATCTTTGTAGGTAGTTGCTGAGCATAAGAACTCATAGGATTTGTGAGCCTTATTGCTTAGTTTTAGATTAAGAATGCTTTTTCCTGCCTGAACTAAGTTCTAGCTAGACTTAGTTTGGTTTGCCTCTTCTGCTCTCGGGTTAAGAGCATTCCTGAATTAGATTTAGGAATCAAGACATAATTCATTGCATATCATTTCAAAGGGGAGCTGTATCTACCAATTCAGAGAAAATCCTGTAATCAGAGCATGACTTTTCAACTATTGTAAGTGGATTTTGTTCATCAATCGGGCATCAAGAGTCACATTGTCATAAGGTACAAGAAAGGAAAAATCTGTTTACCAACATATAGAAATGCAAAAAGTGTCAAATACACAAGAATCTCATCCATGCACATTCTCAATAACTTCAACCACTAATATCACCATGAACCTTTTCGTAAAGGGGGTTAAACCTAGTTATAAAGATTCATCACTTATCCTTTGATGTTCATATGTACATAATCACTGCCACTTAGTATTTCACAAAGTTGGTTGAAGAAATTCCAATGACCTACACCATTGGCAAACATATTTCCAAGTTTCTTTTAAAATATATCATAAGCCTATACGCTGTTCCAAAAATCATGTCCCCCCTTCAAAAATAAACAAGTAGATGATCTTTTCAATAAATTCCATATCCACCATATCTATTCTCCATTCTAATTTCCCCAAGGTAAAGACTAGGCCGAGGCTACAAATAAAACCATTATAAAAATCTTGAAAAAGACAGTCAATGAAGCTGGTCATGACTGACACCTCTAACTCAACCCCGTCTTACGGGCATAGTGTACTATTTTCTATACTCCCAAAGGATCCACTCCATATTTATTATTAGGTACCAAATATATCTTTCCAATAGAGGTTGAGCTCCCATCATTGCGTGTATCACTTCAACACATCATTTGAGATGAGGATTACATGGTATCTCGACTATAGGAGCTATAGTTGCTCGATGAAAAAAGACAAAAGACACTGACACATTTGCAAGCATATCAACAACGTATCAAGTGAACCTACAACAAAAAGGTCATTCCTAGAACATTTGAAGTTGGTGACCTAGGCCTAATGGAAAATCAGAAAAATTAGACAGAAAGAGAAAACCTAGGAAGTTTGAACCAAATTAGTTTCTTCCTTACATCATCACAAAAACCTATGGGTCTAGAATATATCAAGTATCTAAATAAGAGGGCCAACCTCTATCATATCCAATCAATAGCTTGCATATATGCAAGTACTATGCATAATTTTCATAGTAGACCTAATGAAAAAAGCAAAAAATAAAAAAAAATAAAAAAAAATGGTTACCTTAGTGAAAACCTAGCAAGCAAGTGTCTTCAGTGACATGAAAATAGAAATAAATTCATCTAATGGTGAAAAAAATTTGGTGGCACCTTGGGAAAGTACCATGGTGAAAATTGGGAAATCCATCACCATGTGTAGAGATCATTTCTCTACCATCTATCATCATTCCAATATTCTTTCACTCATCATTTCAACCCATATTATGCAATAAAATTTATCATGGCTTGAATTTTGTCAATCGTCTATGTCACATATTCTCATATTTAATGCAAAGGAAGTCCACCATGACCATTCCATAATAACAATTTCCCATTATGTTCTGATTGGGGGAACCCCAACGTCATGTGTTGGGATAAATGGGAAGTAGTATTCAGAGGGGAGGGGTGAATCAGTACCTCTAAAAGTTTTAACTCTTTTCACCATTCATCATTAGTAATCATCCATTACTGTATTATCGACCATTAATGTTGTTCTTTCTTATGCATGTAGTATTAATTCATAATCTTTAATAGTTTGCAACATCCATAGAAATAGTCATGAAAGTAATAAACACATAACACAAGATATGATATCGTAGAAAACTCCTGTTAGGAAGTAAAAATTACGGTGGGGATGGCACCCAAAAAACTTCACTATCTGCAGAATGGAAGGGAGTCGATAAAGGCTTACAATTGATCACTTCTAATGATCTAACTTGTTAGGAGTATTAAAGTGGAGACCCATTAAGATCTACTTTGTTAAGAGCTTTAGCAACACTGATTTAAGTGTGCACTTGGTTAAGAGATTTACAATAGGAATGTTAAGTCCACCTTTCTTGAAAGGATTTCTTAAGTGTACTACACTTGTTAGAATGAGTACATACGATTGAACTGACTGTATGTAATCTACAATTTCTGATTATAGATCCATTAAAGTTCTCATAATGATAATATCACCTCAAGTGACTGATTAATACCTTTCTCTTCTCGTCGGTAGCCTGTGTTCTTGTTCTTGAAACTGATTTGATTCTTTTCTATCCTTTTGCATGAAATCTCTTGTCTGGTCTTTAGATGCTCTCTGTGGCTACAATATTCATTGAACAACTATTTTTTACAATAGATTGAGCATCTATTTATACAAGTATTTGACCTATCTTTGAATCACGCATTACAATGTTAACTATTAGATCCAAGGTTTACAACTTGACCTTGATCTTTAGTTTACATGTTTTAAATCAGTAAAACTAATTAAAACAATATTAAATACATTTCTTCCTCTGCACATAATAGATTTAAAAGCAAATCAAGAAGCTATATATCCAACTTTAGTGATTTATCTGACGTGGAAAGTTAGATCCACTTTTGTGGGATGTAACTGACTGTCGGTTCTTGGTTGTTGGGTTGAACTCAGTCTTTCGGTGTTCCTTTGTTGAATTGATCGTCAGGTTCCCTTCATCTGTCGGGTTCCTCTCTGTGTTGTTCCGTCGGGTTGCACTATTGTTACTCACTGGGTTGCACTATTGTTACTCGTCGAGTTCCATTAACCTTTTTTTCATTGCGTAGTGCTATGCCCTGTCTGTCAGTGTAGTGTAAACCAATGGTGTAGATCATGTTTTTCCTTGTGTATACTAATGGAAAAATATAATGCCTTCAATCTCCCCCTTTGACATTAGTATCAAAAAACTGACATGTACTTAATACTAAAGTATTTAGTATGTACACCATGTCTATATCCTTGTCATTATATGACTCCCCCTAACTGTATGCATCGGTATAGTATAAGTATATATGTACTTATGTATACTTGCCTCTGTACTATGCATTCCCTGTTCTTTTCTATTTTAGTTGTATGACTGTACATATCATTTCCTCTTTTCATGTTCCCCTTTATACTAACTGAACTATACATATCAATTCCCCCTTTATTTGATACTCATGACAAAAATGTACAAATTATAAGATGCCAAAAATTGTGACAAAAATGTGTAACTTAAAATGTGTCAAGAATATGGGAATGGGTTGTCTTGATATCTTCGAGAAATTTCTCCCATTTTTCTTGTAGGAGTTCTAGTGCCATGTTCTCTAGCTCTAGCCTTGTATGCATATCATAAATGCTGTCTAGGACAAACATTTCTGGGTGGCAATTAGTGTGTTTGCCTCTGTCACATGTTGTTGCAATAGTGAAAGTGTTGGTAAGAGCTGAGCTTGGAGCCCATTTACCTCATCTCTGTTACTGGATTCTTATGCTTGCCCTTCTTCTTTGAGACTTGTGGGGATGCAGATGTATGATCTACCATTGATAGTTCATTTGTTCTCTCTGAAGTGCTTGGTGAAGGCTTTGTTGATGATGCCTCTTGTGTTTTCTGCTTGGAGTGTACCTATCAGTTTGGTGAAGACGTCTTTCCATCAACCTTGGGTGTCTCTGCAAATTTTTCTTCTGTTTTCTTCTTCAGCTCATCTTTCTTTGCTTCTTCACTCTTATTTGTCTACTTGTCCTCCTCTACCTTTTGTTTTTCTTCTTTATTTTGATCAGTAGATTTATCTTTCTGATCGTCGGTTTCAGCTTGCTCTACAGTTGTGTCCTTTGTATTATCTGTGGTGTCTTTTACTTCAGCATCACCCTTGTCTTTGGGTGTGCTTGTGTCCTCTGTAGTAGATGCATCATTACCCTCTAGTATATTTATCGCCTTCATTAATATAGGCATATTGCTTTGAGTTGTAGCTTGGGCTATATCTAGAGTGGTGTCCTGCTCGTCGGTTTGATTTTTTAGAGCAGTGACATCCTCATATTTTTGTATCTTCTCTATAGGGTCTGGTTCTGTTAGGTCCATGAATTAAGTGTCCTACAATTTCTCATCAGCAACATTCATTTCTTTATCATTTGATGTCTTCAAATATTGTTTCTATCCTTGATCCTTAAGTGTAATGAATATCACATCATCTTTCTTCTGTGAATCTTTATCAGAGTCATAATTTCTGATGTCTTGAATGTCAAGATCATCCACGACTTTGTCCAAATCAATTGGCTCAATTTCTTTAACATTGTCCAAAGCAATGTGCCGAGGACTTGCCTTGTCTTTTTCTTCCTCTCTACGAGGTGTGTCGGTGAGAAGCAATTGTTCCTCATGACTTGTTGACTCTACTGGAAAATCTAATAGATGTCTCCATTTTGTTTCGGTCATATTGTCAAGCTCTGTAAACTGATCTTCAAGTACTTTGTAAGCCTTTATCTTGGCTACAAACTTTCCTGAGTTATTCTTCATAATCTCTTTGATTTCTTCAATCTTAGATTCAGCAGGCATTAGTTTTACAATTACCCTCTCCCTTGCTTCTCTCTCAGTTTGTAGAGCATATGACCACTGTTGGGATATTCTATTACCCAGCTCTTTAGGTATTTTTTTTGATGAAATCAACGGGTACATATTTGTACTTGACGATTTCCCTTATTATGGCATCTTGTATCTTATTTTGGTCCTCTAGTTTGAGTGCATCCCATTGTCTGATTCTCTTATCGTGCATTGTTCTAGATGCAACAATAGATTCAACAGCCTCATCAATTGTTTGATTCCTGTAATTCTTGTTTACTACATCAGGATCATCTTCTTTAGAATCCTCTATGTCAGCCTTAGTTCTGACCATTCTTTTTCTCCTCTTTGAGGGTGTTGCTTTCATAGTTTTCTACTTTGTTTGCTTTGCTTTTGGTTGCTTCCTCTTATAGGTCCTTACTTGACCTTTCTTAGGAGGTGTGGTGTTGGTTTAAGTAGTTTGACTCCTTGTCCTCTGCTTCTTTGTAGGAAGTGGAGGTGTATCAGATTCAGTCTCCTCAGAATCTAATTTTTGTTCATCATGTCCTTCACCGATGGTGCCCTGTTCATCGGTTTCCTCTGGTTGTTCTTGTTCCTCCTCAGGAACCAATAGAATATTTTTGAGATTCTTAACCATCTTTTCCTTTTTATTGACAGTTTTCTTTATTTCTAGGCCTCTTTTTATCTTTGATTTGGCCTCTTCACAGGTTCCAAACCTTGGTTGTTTGCTATCAATAGGCTCATTGATCAATGCATCAATTGCATTTATAGCCTGATCTATGTTGACTTCATAATCTAGTGGTGCTAACCAAGCTATTCTTGGTACAACCGGTTTGATGTGGGTGAAATCTGTGTCCACCATAAAACATATTTCATCCCTATGTTTTTCAACAAGTTGTTCAGGGTTCCTTGTCCTTTCCATCATCTTTTCATTGAATTCAAGGAAGTATGCAATCATAACAGATTCAAAATGATCTCCTAGTGACTTAATTAGTTCACTAACTTGTAATGTTACCAGTTTTGTAGTGTCCCATTTCACTTTTCCTATTGAAGGAAAGTACTCTTGAAACTAGAAAAAGATACACATGATAAGTGAGCCGAACTTACATGTGTTGGTCTTTGTAGACCTTATTGTGTTCATATTCTCATCAAGTTGTTTCAACAAGATCTCACATAGATCCATCTGTATTCCCTTTGTCACTATCTTGTAAGCTGTACTTACTAATGTTGCAGATATGTTGTTTAACCTTCTTGCTTGATGGATTTTATAACCAATCACACATGCACCAAACCTCAGTTCCTCATCGGTGATGGTTTTTACTTTCAGACCTCTACTATCCCATTCAGATTTTGTGAGTTTTGTGACTTTTGGCCTGGAGGGATGTGTAATACCCCAAAATTGGCACCTTACAATTCTAATCAATTTTGGTGCATTTTCTCATCATCGAAGTCCTATTGTACTAGGAAAATTCTCCTTCCTAATTGTCTTTAATTGACTTAGTCTCAAATGCAAAAAACCTAAATTTGCATAAATCTTACACCATATTTAATTCCTAAATTTTCAAGATTTATTAGCTAAAAATCCCTATGATTAATTAATTTAATTCTAAAGTCCTAAGTGCTTTTAAATTAAATTAATCCCACCCCCTTTAGCTAATACACATCAAGGGAATTAAATATAATTTAGTTATTTGAATGGATTATCCTCATTTAAAATTAATAATTCAAACAATGTGAAAAGCCATCCATGTGGCAATAATTCATTTATTTAATCAAATAATTCCTCCATATTTTGTCTCACCTTCCTCCATGAAGATGAAGAGTCAACCATTTCTTCCCAAGAAACTCTTCATCCTCTCTTTAGGCTTTTCTATATTATGGACCTTCTTTCCTTCATTTGAGAGAGCAATTTTTGAGTACCAAAACTATAGCGAATTATTGTCTCAATTCTCTCATATTTTCAAGCTTTCATTGCATGTTTAGTGTAATTTCATTTAGTTTAATGGCATTTTTCATCTCAATTTAGTTTGTTTATCTATCAAGTAGCTTAATTATGTTATCTTTTTTAAGTTTGTTAGTTTAAAATCTGCATTTTCATTCCCATATTACAATTGCATCTCTCATATAGAATAAGTTTCACTTCTATTTTCAAATCTTTCAAATCCTCTATTTTAGCAATGGTCTATGGTTGTTGGCTCTCATTCTGAGAGTAATTAAACACCCCAACTAAATAGGAGGCAACATGTCAACTCAATCGATATTGTGGAATAAGCAATTCATGTTCATCTTCGCAATTCAATGATTGAGCAATGACTATGTTGTGTTGTGGCTGATTTAGAGGTCAACATTCAGACACATACATTTTGGCGCCCACCGTGGGGTAGAAAATTGATTTCTGACCTCACTCTCAAAAAAATTTCTGACAAAATTCTGTACTCTACCCTACGCCCGTACTTCTTTGTGTACAGATTCTCGCATGAGGATTCTGAGCATACAGCGTGACAAAAAAATTTCTCGTGCCAACTGGTTCATTTCCTCACGTGAAGCCTTGTACTTCCTTGTGCGAGACTTGGTGCCAGTCTTTGGAATTTCACAGTTTCTGCAATTACTGTTACTATTTTCCTGATTATTTTCACATGCTGCTATTTTTATCTCTCTGATTTCTCTGACAGCATGACAGTGGGCTGCAATTCGCTTGACAAAGACATAAACTTGCTAATGGTTTGCTTGCAAGACAGTTGTCGAAGATCATTTTAAAATGTTGTGCTTGTTTATTGCTTTCATCACATAGTATAAATAGGGCCTTGTTAAAATTTCTTGGGAATCTTGATAGCAAAATAGGGGAATAGGCTCTTCATTACATGGAAGTGATGCCCATGGATGAATCTGAGACCTAGACGTTGCTAACATGATGGAGACCTAGGGAAGCAAGGAAAGTTAAAAAAACTTTAGCACGTTCACTTGTCAGGGGATTATGCTCTTCTCTCTTTGAGAGAATCAGAAACCCAATAGCTTGTGAATTGGTTGGAGGAGAGCTATCTCGGTGATGCATATGTCTTGCGTGTTTGGGTAAGGTTAAGAGGTAGAGAAGTATTCTCTTCTCTCTTTGAGAGAATCATAAAATCTGACCCTCGAATTCGAGCCAAGTTTTGTGTCACCTTTAGAGGGCCTACCGAAAGTTGAACCTCCGGGAATGACCCAAGTGAGTACACACCTATCACCAGTGATTACACCTCACTATAATAAAGTATGCTTTGTTGAGTCCAAAGACTCCAAAGCCATGATAACTTCTTTCTCATGATTCTGACTATCATCTTGAGAAAGCCTTGTCTGTTGTACTAAGCGGCGCCGCTCCCAGCCCTGCTTGCGGGGGTGTATGCCTTTCAAGTGTTGGTGTGGATGCGAGGCCCTAGCCCTGTATCGGGGACACTGAAGGTTTTTGTGAATGGAATCCCACTAAAAATTTCTTAGTTAGTTGCCTACCCGGATCACCTCTGAAAGAAGACATAATCTGTGTGTAGGGAGGGGAAGAATCTCTCCCCTAGATTCTCAACATAGGTGTGCACCTGGATGCTTGAAGTGGTATATGAAAATAGCCCCTATCTTATGCTGAATGTGGACCTCTTAAGTCAACACAAACGCAACATAGTCCTTACAAAATCAATGAATTCACAAAGACAAACATGAATTGTTTGCTCTGCAAATGTGATTGAAGCGACTTGTTGCCTCCTAATTAGATGTGATTGTTGTAGTTTACCCTCAGAACGAGAGCCAACAACCTGTCCATTGCTAATATGGAGGATTTTATAGTGCAAGTAGATGAAGAAAAGCCATTATTTATGATAAATATGCATCTAGTTCATGAGAGAATGCTATCATTCTATGAATTGAGACATGATTTAAGCTATGA
>MU227861.1:1193181-1211805 GCA_018584345.1 Thuja plicata | reverse complement strand
AAAGCACTTAGGACTTTAGGATTAAATCAATTAATCATAGGGATTTTAGCTAATAATCATTTGAGATTTAGGAATTAAATGTAATGTTAGATTTATGCAAATTTGGGTTTTCTGCATTTGAAACTTAGCCAATTAAAGTCAATTAGGAGAAGAATTTGCCTAGTACAATAGGACTTCGAGGATAAGAAAATGCACCAAAATTGATTGATTATTAGGTGCCAATTTTGGGGTGTTACAACCCCTACTTTAAGGGTAACCTTCAAACATATATTACTGAGTCCTTGGAAACACCAAAAACATGGGTGCCCTCCAGGGGGCAACACTACTATGTGAGGTGCGCGCATACACATAAGCCAGTGAGGCACGATTTTGTCTTCTCTACCATTTTTTTTGTAGGGATAACTAAGTGTTTGTTTCAAGTCTAAAACTGTCCAATCATGATTAAAAAATAATCCCATGATTCTGCCAAGCTACCTTGTCCTTGGTAGAACTATTTGTGACTACTTCTTGCGTCACTATTGCTTGATCAAAACTTTGTGGTTGTTAACGATTGCTTGTCACATTCAAACTGAGATTGCTGATCTGAACTATCATAAAACTATCCTAAATCTAGAAATTGTGTCAGAGAACAGTCCTGACTGTGTCTCAAAATCTGACTTTTGTCTTGAAAACTGAGTCAATCTGTCAAAATATGGAGTTTTCTCGTGCAAAATTCTAGAAATTGAGCATTTCCTCGCGTGAGCTTTCATTTTCTCGACCGTAGTTAAGCATTTCCTCACGCAAACCAACACTTTCTCATGTGAATTTGCACCCTGGTGTCCTAAAATAGTGAGCTATTTCCCGTTGATTGATGAGTTTTTTGTCTGATTTAATTTTTGTTTGAGATCTAATTGCCTGTTTCCCTATTGTCTGCAGTCTAAAACTAATTATCTCAAGTTGCAAACCAACTGATTCTTTCTCAAACTCATTTTGTCTCTTTGTTCTCTATCCTATCTTTCTATGCTTTTGTACCTTGCAATGCGATAGTCACATCTTGGCTATTCTTGCCATACTCTTGATGATTTGTGCCAGGTGCATTTCACATCTTGGCTGTTCTAGCCTTTATCTTCTTTTTTCTATTTCTAGAGATAGAGTTGTGAGTTGGATCCTAAGTTCTCTCTCATTTCATCTTCATCTATGCCTGTTACGACTAGAAGCAATAACATATTTCCCATTCGTGGTTCCAGAATAGGTAGAGGTAGATCTCATAATCAAGGAAGAGATCATTCCAAACCTATTGTTCAATCTGATAGTCAAGAGGGATCCTCATGTTCCTCCTCATCATTTAGTATAGATCCCAGTCTGAATCAGAAACTGGTGTTCCAGCTGTGCTATAATCCCTTGTTTCAAGATCAACAGAACCCATTTCTTTCAGATCAACAAAACTTTGGAAGGCCATCTACTTGGGTCGACCCTATTGATGATCCTCACTACCTTATTGATCCTTTTGATCATACCAATCCTTTTGGCCCTATCAATCCTTGCAAACCTATTGATCCTTCCAAACCCATCGACCCCTTTGACCCTCCAAAAGTTACATTGGCCACGAACTCTCAGCTTAATACACACACTCACACTAAAGCTGTGCACACAACACAATCCCACATCAACAACATGGGAAGCCCTTTTGATTACCTACAAGGTCAATACAATGAGGTCCATGACCAATCTCAAACTGATTAGGGTCAACAAGGTGATCAACATCACCATCGCCCTCCTCCACATGACCAGAGTCAAGATCATAACCCAAGCATTTATGAGATCCTCGGTAATGATGATGATCCAATAACTCAAAATGACATAGATGCTGAAAAATCTAACAAGGCTCTCATCAAGATGATGGAAATTCTCCTTGCAGAAGATAAAGAGAAATATTTTCTAGATTTGGCAAACCAAGGAGTTAAGCTACTCACAGATTTCAAAGTGGAAACACTTGTGACTAAAGGAGAAGAGACTGAGACTACCAAATTGCAAAAGATGATTCAAGATATGAAAAACCAAATTAGCCAACTTGTAAAGGATAAGGACAAACCCGCACAACAATTCACAATGGAGAGCATCTGTCCTTTTCCTTTTGATAGGAGTCTCCATATGCCACCTTTTCCCAAAGGTGTGGAACTCCCTAAGTATGATAAATATTTGGGTACCACCGATCCTTAGGATCATCTGAGGGAATTTGGAGCCCTATCTATGGAGTTCATTCATGATCAAACTTATTTAATTCATCTCTTTCTCCAAATTCTGGGTGGACCTGCCATGGAGTGGTTTTCTCGACTACCCACCGACATTAAGACTTTTGATGAGATCACAAATCTCTTTATCCAACATTATTCTCACAACATACAACATCCCGTCAACATCAGGGACCTTTGCAATCTCAAGCAGAGACAAGGGGAGCCATTCCTGATATTTCTCTAGAGATGGAGACAGCTTTGCACCAAGTATCCTCATAAAATACCCGAATATGAGAAACTTGACATCTTCTTGAACAATCACACTCCTGATTTTGTGTATCAAGTACAGCTTCAAGGTCCCCTCAATTTTGACAACATGATTAATCAAGCTATGAGGATAGAGGTGTTTATGGTTAAGAAAGGGGAATTGACTTTTTACAAAGACAACAAACAAGATTCTTCCTCTTCGAACAAAGATAAAGGGAAGTTTTTCAACAAGAATAGGGATGTTGTGAATTATGGAGTGGTTGATAATGTGACCCTGGCTTCTTCAAAACTAGTTTTCAATCTTACTTCTACCATGCAAGCAATCAAAACTACTAAAAAGCCTGCAACAAAAACTCAGCCGCCTTCTAGATTCTCTAGCAACAAACCTTGGGCCCCTCAACCCAAGCGTGAATTTACTTCCTTGGGAGAACTGCTTGATGTAGTTTACAAGACTTTGGTGCAAAACTAGGTTCTCACTCCTTTGGACAAGCGTCTATATGATCCGTAACTGTGACCCCATTGGTGGAACGACAATGCATACTGTGACTATCACTAGAACAAGGGTCATAAGACTTCTACTTGTCTTCAGTTGCGCTATAAGGTTCAAGATCTGATTGATAATGGTGATATTGTTGTGGATAATCATAATAAGAATTCAGATCACCAGGTATTTAAAGAGCCCTTTCCTCCTCACGAGAAAGGTGATTCTTCCAACACTAAGAACAACAATGCCAAGGTTAACTACACGCATACCACTAATGACAATGTCATCAACATGATCAAACCTATTGAAGTTGAGTATTATGATTTGAATACTATCAAGGGGAGCGGGGATGCTCCTAAGACTAAGACCTTGTTTTTCTTGAGAGGCCCTGAGTCCCGCTTGTATGAACCTGAATCATTTCAAGATTGTGCAAACATCGTTACCAGATCCTGTGCTAAGATCACTCTCAAGGGTCCTGACCCTCCTACTACTACATCCACACTGAAACAACCCATGGATAAAGTTGTTGTTGGCCCTGCCAACAAGACCACACAAATGGTCCCCACACCTCTTGGTGCTAATTATAGCATTGTCGACCAGCTGCAAAGAACCAACATTCAAATAACCATCTTTGAGCTGTTGAAGATCTCACCTACTCACAGGAAGATTCTGGATAAAGCCCTCGCAGAGGCTAACATCCCCAAAGATATTAATCTTGATCAGTTTCAATATATGGTGGGTCACTTGACTTCACCTCATTATCTGTCTTTCTCAGAAGAAGATGACCATTCTGTCAGCCACCGACATAACGCTCCTTTTCATATAGAGGTCATGATTGGAAAAAAATTCATCCACCATGTCCTTATTGATAATGGTGTTGGCCTCAACATCTACTCTGCTCACTTGCTCACTTAGCTAGGCTACGATGAAGATCACATGGATTCCCGCAAGAAAATTACTATCAAAGCCTATGATGAAGAAGAAAGAAAGTCTAAGGGTTTAGTTGTGCCACCCATTCGGGTTGGACCTGTTGAAAGAGATGTCACATGTCAAGTGATGGACATTCCTCTTGCTTATAACATCCTATTGGGAAGACCATGAATCCATGAAATGCAAGTGGTTACCTCTACATATTATTAGTGCATCAAGTTTCCTTTCCATGGTGCAGAAGTGACAGTTCCTACTAATATGGGCTCTTCTTGTAATACACTCACATAGTCAGCTAATACTTTTGTTCCTACTAATAGAGAATCTACAGAATTCTATGATGCCAAGCTTAGAGAGATGGAATAGAATTTGAAAATCAAAGACATAGGCATGGGGGGGTATCAAATAGAACCTATGCTATCATTAGCAGCTCTACCTCCATCTCCTCATTCTTACGGGAGACCTTCCGAGAACAATAAATCTTCTACTACTCCCCCTGAAATAGTTTATGATGGTGCCTTTATACGGGCTTCAACACCATTAGAAGATGAAGATGAGGAAAGAGCTATTAAATCTTGGCTTTACAAAGGAAAGGACATATCTAAACAGACTACCCCAGCTCATGAACTAGATCCCAATAGTGAAGGTCTTAAAATCATGAAACATTTTGGATACAAAGGGAGTGGTCCAATAGGGATGAATGGTAATGGGCTAGTTGAGCCTATTAAAGCTACGGGTCGAAGGATGAAAGATATAGCTGGTTTAGGTTTCAAGAAGATCCTTTTCCATCTAGGGATTAACAAATTTATATCTAAATCTAAACCTGGACTAGAACCAAAAACTAAAGGTACAACTATAGTGGACACCTCAGAGGATAGCTCTGATGAGGATCCCTTTCCTTATCCTATTCCTCCAAATCTGGTAGCATTATTTGCTGAGCTAGATGATGCCATAATATGTGCCAGTACAGCCAAGGCTGGTAGTGACCCCAATGTCACTATTCCATTCACTACTCTGACATACGAACAATGGAAAGTGTCACAAGACCCTAGTTTCTAGGGTGAATGATACATACCATCCCAGTTTCAAGAGCAGTTTGCGCAAGAACAGGCTGGTATCACAAGAACTCTCAAACCTTTATGGTGAAAACATCCCAGTCAGAGTTCAGACACAGATTCCCATGAATATGAGTTTGACAGTTTTTTAGAAGAATCCTTTGACAAGAATGGTGATACTACACATACATTTGAAAACCTTCTCAACATTGGTGAAGGGTCTAGTGTAAGGTCTAATAAGTCTGATTCCATAGATGTTAACGTGTCCTCTACTACGATCGCTAGGAGTCAAAGGGATTCGAATACACCTTTGGATGAGATTTCTCTAGGTCTCAGCTTACTAGTCCATGCTTTCGATGATTATACCATGAATGCACTTGAACCCATCACTTCTCTCTCACTCAACATCCCAAGCTAATAGACTGGAATTCCCCTTCGTCATCCAACGAAGTCCTCACATTCTAGAATGAAGAATGACTATACTCTAGCCTGTTATCTCCACGCTGTTGAACCTGTAATGTCCTCCACTAGCAAAGACAATGTCAGCATGACCAAAAGTGATATCAAGTATCTTAGTCATAAAAAAAAAGAAGAAAAGATGCTCTAATGGTGAAAACCACATTGTGGCAGTGTCAGAGCTGAAAAAAGTAAAAAGAATAGACGTATCCAAAGGTGAAAACCTCTTCGAGGCACCTAAGGATGAGATACTTGATGTGCTTTTGAGTCATTTCTAGGAACGATCATCAGTGCTAATTGAGCCGACTCAGCCAGTAAATTTGGGTACATAAGAACATCCACACATTATTCATGTGGCTAAATCATTGTCTGTAGAAGAACTCAAAGGATTCATAGATTTATTCAAAGAGAAAAAGATAAAATTTGCATGGACATACTCTGACATGCCTGGTGTAGATCATGATCTTATCATGCATCACCTGTAAAACCAGTCAAGCAAAAACTCAGAAAAATGCACCCACATGTGGCTCTACTTGTCAAGGCAGAATTAGAGAAACTCCTAAAAGCTAGGTTCATTAGAGTAATTGACTATGCAGAATGGATCTCAAACATAGTTCCAGTGTCGAAGCATGACAAATCTATTAGAGTCTGCACAGACTTCAGGGACTTAAACAAGGCATGTCCAAAAGATGATTTCACACTACCCAACATTGATATGATTGTGGATATGACAGCAGGGTACATAATGTATTCCCTAATGGACGGTTTCTGTGGCTACAACCAAATCAAAATTATGCTAGAGGACCAAGAAAAGACTACTTTCACTTGTGCATGGGGAACTTTCTGCTAGAATGTTATGCCTTTTGGTCTCAAGAATGTTGGAGCCACGTATCAAAGAGTAGTCACTACTATATTTCATGATATGATGCACAAAACAATGGAAGATTATGTTGATGAAACCTTTTCTAAAAGCATGGATAGGAAGGCACATCTTACTCATCTAGGACCTATACTAGAACATATGGAAAATTTCAGACTATGTCTCAATCCTAAGAAATGTGCATTTGGAGTAACTTCCAGCAAATTGCTTGGTTATATCATTTTCGCAAAAGGTATCGAGGTGGATCCTGAAAAGGTGCAAGCTATCATAGAAATGCCTCCACCTCACAATATCAGTCAAATGAGAGGTCTTCAAGATCAGATTTAGTCTATCCAGCGCTTCATCTCACAGCTAGGTGACAAGTCACAGCCATTTACTAAAACTCTACATAAAGGTGTGACCTATGGATGGAATAAAGAATGTGAACAAGGTCTTCAACAAATCAAACAATATCTAGCTAATCCCCCTATATTAATGCCTCCTATTCATGGGAAGCCATTAATCTTATACATCTCAGCTACATAAACATATCTGGGTTCTCTATTGGCCCAAGAAGATCAAAATAATAAAGAAAGAACAATCTATTACATCAACAGAATGTTAGTCTCCTATGAAATGAATTATTTTGTCATTGAGAAAGCTTTCTTGGCAGTGGTGTTTGATTCCCAGAAGTTATGAAATTACATGCTTGCTCACACTACAAGGCTCATTGCAAAAATTGATCCATTAAAGTACTTACTCAACAAAGCTGCCCTCATGGGTAGATTAGCTAAGTGGGTCATGATACTCAGTGAATTTGACATTGAGTATGTGGAAAGAAAATCTATCGAAGGGCAAGAAATTGCAGATCAGTTGGTTGAGGCACCTATTGCAGACTATCAACCATTAAGGATTGAGTTCCTAGATGAGTCCATCATGCTTCTCACACATCAGTCATGGACCATGTTCTTTGATGGATCATTCACCCAGCAGGGGTCAGGTGCCAGAATCTTGTTTATTACACCTTAGTGGTATTCATTACCAAAGGCTTACAAAATGTTGTTTCCTTGCACAAATAACACTGCCAAGTATGAAGCCTTGATTAATGGATTACAAATTTCTATTGAATGACGTGTCAATGAGCTAAAGGTATTTGGAGATTCACAGTTGGTTATCAATCAGGTGAATGATATCTACCAAATAAAAGATGAAAAGCTGGTGCCTTATAAAAAGATGATTGATGATCTCAAGAAATACTTTGCACACATTACTTTCCAACAAATTCCAAGGGAATATAATAAAGTAGCTGATGCCTTGGCTACTCTAGCTTCCATGTTACAAATGCCAGAAAATGACTTCAGACATGAAGTCCTAGTGGAGACGTTATGCTACCTTGCTTATAATTCCCTTGAATCCTGGATGATCTGTTTAGTCATCGGACATGACTCATCCTGCTACCACCATATTTACTCCTACCTTCATGACCAGATCATTCCGGACACTTACACCCAAAATGAGAAATGTCACTTAATCTGCAGTGCTTCACGGTTTGTCATCATAGCTAACAACTTATATAGGCGAGGTCTAGATGGTACCCTCCTTAGGTATTTAGAACCTGATGAGTCCAAGCGTGCATTAGTAGAGGTGCATGAAGGCATCCGTGGGTCTCACTCAAATGGCCTAACACTAGCTTGCAAACTTATTAGAGTTGGTTACTATTGGCTGGATATGGAGAAAGAAGCTACACAATTTGCTAAATCTTGCAAATAGTGCCAACTTCATGGAAATCTAATCCACACTCCTGCTAAGGAGCTCATTCCTTTCATCATCTTTTGGCCATTTCAGCAGTGGGACTTTGACTTGGTGGGTCAGATACATCCGTCTTCTTCAAGGGGACATAAATACATCATTACTGCTACAAATTATTTTACCAAATGGGTTGAGGCAGTGCCTCTCATTGTGGCTGATGGAAAGTCTGTGGCCATGTTTAGACTGAACTACATCATCTGCAGATATGGTGTACCCTCATCAATAATCACTGACAATGGGGGGCAATTCAAGAACAAGGATCTAAAAGAATTATGTTCTAAGTTCAGAATTATTTAACACTGGTCTTCTATCTATTATCCCTAGGGTAATGGACATGCAAAAGCTTCAAATAAGACTATTCTCAAGATCTTACACCACACAGTACACAAATCTGGACAAGATTGGCATCTCCAGATTAATCTGGCTTTATGGGCTTAGCGCACCAGTATATAGACACCAACAAGGGCCACGCCCTTTTCTCTAGTTTATGGTGCAGATGCAGTGCTTCCTATTGAGGTTGAGATTCCTACCTTGTGAGTCTCTCTAAAAGGCATCATTACTGATGATGATATCAGAATATCTCAGCTTCAAGAGCTTGCACTACTAGATGAACGTTGGAAAGTGGCGTTTGATCATCTCCGAGCATATCAGAAGAGAATATCTAAAAGCTCCAACAAGAAGGTCAGACCAAGGGAATTCCAAATGGGTGATCTCGTCTTGAGAGAGAACCCCAAGAATCAACAGTAGCAGGTCCATAAAGGAAAATTTGAACCAAACTGGCTTGGTCCGTATGTTATCAATGCAGTATTTGGGTTTGGCGCTTACCATCTCTCTACCACAAAGGGGGAACAACTCAAACAGCCTATCAATGGTCTTCATCTGAAGAAGTTCTACAGTTGAGATTCCTTCTGAATGCTCATGTACATACTCTATTATGAGAAAATCCTAAAAATTGCAAAATGTACTGAAAAAATGATCATCTTAGTGAAAACCTGGCAAATAGGCACTTTGATGTATCTATTATCCTGGTGAAAACCTGGTAAACATGCACCTTGATAATACAAAAAAATCAAAAAAGAAAAAAATACAAAAATACAAAAAAATCAAAAAAGAAAAAAATACAAAAAATTAAAAAAATGAAAAAATACAAAAAAATCAAAAAAGAAAAAATACAAAAAAATAGAAAAAAGAGAAAAATGTGCCATTGATGAAAACTTGGTAAATAGGCGTCATGGTAGCAAAAATAGAATTTCTGCCAAGATGGTGAAAACCTGGTAAACAGGGGCCTCTTGTTCCACAATGCTCTATCTATCACGACATCCCTTGGCTTTCTTGCAATTTGCTCTCCTGCTTTCCTGCTTTAGTTTGCTCGCTCATGCATTCTCTCTCAGTTATTTTTGAGATTTTTCTCGACTTCACATGGATTGAAACTGGTCACACTCAGGGACATCTTCCTAGTCTAGGGGGCATCGTCCTATCTTTTGGAGTCTCTCTCCTCTTTACATCAGTCACCAGTGGTTCTCACTAAGTCTGCCTACTAATGCCTAGATCTCACACTAATCTTTGTCATTGAGAATCTCTCTCATGTCAGTCACTAGTGATTCTCACTGTGTCTACCTACTGTCACTGTGCTACTGAGATTTCTCACATCAACTCACTATCTTCATATTTGACATCAATCCACTTTGGGTCTTTTCAAGATCCCACCTGACTTGACATGACCCCAGCGTCATTAGCTCAGGGGAAATCCACTTGGATTCATCCTCTCTATATGAGTCAAGTCAGTCATCAACATTCATTACTTGGGGGCATGACTCCCCACTTTGATCACATCTTCAGTTTACACTCGAGTCGGTAATCTTGTCAAAAGGACAACTATTTACAGGCACAAACTGGTGTTTCTCAACACCCCATAAATAATGTTTTTCAACACTTTCTTTGGACACATTTATGTTTTTCAACACACATTGGATATCACTATGTAAACATCTCTCGATGACAATCAAACACAATGCACTCACAAGCACAACGATATTTTTCAACACCCTAAACACATACACATTTGTAAACTTTGAAACATGCTGAGCTATGATTGAATCTTTCTTTGTATGCTATCTGTTCTCATAGTTTTCATTGATATTTTCTTTTGTCTACTATTTTTTGGTGTAGTCCCGATGATCCGGAAACGTCAAATAAATAGGGTGTATGTGATAAGAGCTCCCGCACTAAGGTGGAAAAGCCTCACATCCCTTGATTGTGTTTCTTTGTACACCATGGTGAGGTTGGTACTATCTCCTTGACTGTTATTGCTCTATTTGTTTACACACGAACGCACTCATGGTTATATTGGATTTAAATGCCTCGATACTGGTGTACTCTTGCAATATTAATTAGAAACAATGTTCTGGTCATCTTGGCTTTTGTGCCCTGGTGCTTATGTTCGTTTCCTACATTTTATCCAATGAAAGTCATATTCATATCCTTATGGTCGTAGTGGCACCACTAAGGATTGTATTAACTCTGATGTTCCAAAAATACTCAATGATGATAATTATGCAATGAGTCCAACAACCAAGTCCTAGGGTTGCATTTAGCTTAGGCTTGCATTCGCATTTTAAGCTTGCATAGCAACATTTTTGGTACTCTCTTCATTGTCTTCTCATTCTTCAAAGGTTCTCATCTTTTGTCCTGGATTCCTCTTGACCACACCCTTGGCTAAATCGACCATTCTGAATCCATTTTTGTGATTGAAATCAAAATCTGACACTCCTAAGTAGCTCAAAATCACATTTTAAAAATTTTAGGGACCGACATGCTCTGACGCTTGTGCAGTCAACTTTCTGACGTCGCTTTCTTGTCAGAATCATCTCTCATCATCATTTTCTCAGCTTCTACAATCTTTTCATCAAAACTCAACTCTAGTCAATTCTGGTCAAACTTGGTCAACTATGGTCAAACCTAGTCAACAGGACCTCCCGATCGCTCTATATCGATTCTGCCTTCTCTTGATCTATCTCTAAATTCCTCTGATCTTCGATCTTACTTCTATCTGCAATCTTTTGCTGTCGATCATCTTTCTGTTGTGTCATCTTTCAATTTTGCTCCTCAGGGGGAAGGATGATTGCATCATTAAATCTTTCCGCATCATTTTTGAATTAGTCTGATCTGAATCAAAAGTCTCCATTGCTAGGGGCATCTCATCACTTGGGGCATATTCAGTGTTTCGTACCTTATGGTCAAAATTGGATATTCCATGATCTTGAATCTCTAGGGGCATCTTGATGCCTTGCATCTTGTCATCTTTCCATCTATCTTTCTAGGTATCTGAGCAATCTAACTCAGATCCTGAAGGATCAAGCTTTGTTCTGGAGATGATTCTTAAAATTCCATTGGGTATTGGGGCAATCTAACCCTAATTCTTAAAAGTCATGCTTCGTTATGAAGACAGCTCTCAAAATCTCTTTTTGACCGTTATCTGGGCAACCTAACCTGGATCTCAGAGGGCTAACCTTCGTATTCGGGCAATCTAACCCTGATTCTAGAGATAGTCCTAAATCTTCATCAGCTATCAGTGGACATTGGGGCAATCTAACCCCGATTCCAATCTTCTCTCAATTGGTATTTGGACCGTTGTCTTGGCAATCTAACTTAGACTTCAGAGAATCATGCTTCATTCTAAAGATGGTTCTACTTCTCAATCTGATCGGTGTCTTGGCAACCTAACCTGGACTCTTGAAATCTTCATCTGTCACATCAGACTATTCTTTGAATCAACGCGCTGCTCGCACATCAATTCAAAGAGGGGCAAAATGTAATACCCAAAATTGGCACCTTACAATTCTAATCAATTTTGGTGCATTTTCTCATCATTGAAGTCCTATTGTACTAGGAAAATTCTCCTTCCTAATTGCCTTTAATTGACTTAGTCTCAAATGCAGAAAACCTAAATTTGCATAAATCTTACACCATATTTAATTCCTAAATTTTCAAGATTTATTAGCTAAAAATCCCTATGATTAATTAATTTAATTCTAAAGTCCTAAGTGCTTTTAAATTAAATTAATCCCACCCCCTTTAGCTAATACACATCAAGGGAATTAAATATTATTTGGTTATTTGAATGGATTATCCTCATTTAAAAT
The DNA here is from genome assembly GCA_018584345.1 of Thuja plicata. Lineage (NCBI taxonomy): Eukaryota > Viridiplantae > Streptophyta > Pinopsida > Cupressales > Cupressaceae > Thuja > Thuja plicata. Next base: position 1,199,593 of record MU227861.1, on the reverse strand, counting down.
TAATAATTCAAACAATGTGAAAAGTCACCCATGTGGCAATAATTCATTTGTTTAATCAAATAATTCCTCCATATTTTGTCTCACCTTCCTCCATGAAGATGAAGAGTCAACCGTTTCTTCCCAAGAAACTCTTCATCCTCTCTTCAGACTTTTCTATATTATGGACCTTCTTTCCTTCATTTGAGAGAGCAATTTTTGAGTACCAAAACTATAGCTAATTATTGTCTCAATTCTCTCATATTTTCAAGATTTCATTGCATATTTAGTGTAATTTCATTTAGTTTAATGGCATTTTTCATCGCAATTTAGTTTTTTTATCTATCAAGTAGCTTAATTATGTTATCTTTTTCATGTTTCTTAGCTTAAAATCTGCATTTCCATTCCTAGATTACAATTGCATCTCTCATATAGAATACGTTTCACTTCTATTTTCAAAGCTTTCAAATCCTCTATTTTAGCAATGGTCTATGGTTGTTGGCTCTCGTTCTAAGAGTAATTAAACACCCCAACTAAATAGGAGGCAACAAGTCGATTCAATTGATATTGTGGAATGAGCAATTCATGTTCATCTTCGCAATTCAATGATTGAGCAATGACTATGTTGTGTTGTGGCTGATTTAGAGGTCAAAATTCAAACACATATAAGATGCTTGTGAGCCTTAGGCTTGTTGGTTATTGGATAACCAGTTAAAACTTGAAGGACATCCTTGGTGATTTGTTTGGGTTGGTCCAACCACAACTTCTGGTCATGCAGTCTGCTAAGTACCAACCTAATCCAGTCAGTCTTGAAGTTTCTCGGGAAATATAGGGCATTGGTTATCCCTCTAACCTCTAAGTGTTTGTGCTCTTCTTTTAGGTTTCCTTCTGCATCACAAAGCTTCTTATAGGCTTCATCCATCTCTAGATCTCCTATTTTGGTGATCTTGCAGTGAATATAAGACCTAACGTCTTTTATGAGCAAAACCCTAGGTGGAAGTTTAGAATATGCGCCAGTTTCATCAGGTTGTGATGCAATCTCCAGGAATATCTTATATTTAGGCTCTACACAGGTTCTATTCTTGATTAACCTAACCACATTCTTCTTATCACTCTTAATCTTTATGGTTCTCAACGTGGTTGCCATCATTTTTCAAGTTTCTAGGGCTTTCTTGAAAAATAACTACAGAGATCTTTCGGTGCCCTCGGTACTTACTTCGATCCATGATATTGATGAATGTTATTTTTGCTGCGTTCTTGGATCGATTCAAGGATGCTCTGCTTTTTTCTCTTCAATCACTATGTTTTTCACTCTGCTTTATCTTCAAATCGCGGGTAAAAAATAAAGTTGTCTCGTCGTCTATTTATAGAATTTTTTCCCTAAGTCTTGTCATAAATGATCAATGACTCGTTGGGACATGAAGACGGAGTTCGTCGAGAAGACTTTCAAAATCATCATCGGTGTTGACATGGTGCTCGGGACAACTGCTAACAAATTTTCTTTTACCGATGGATATCAGTATTCTATCATGACAACTTTGTCATTTTTCTTCCTTGCCGACGAGTGTCGGGTTATATTGGTAACTTAACCATTTTATTTGTTGACCAAAAAATTCCGGTAAGTGTAAAACAACTTATCCTTTATGTTCACTGATGATTTTCAGTATGTGTATACCGACGGGGTTGTTTTCTTAGAATTGAAACAAGTAACATAATATACATCTTTATTATGTAGATTTTGACTATCTATCAATTAGTATAATGGAACTGATGCAAAATATGACTTGGTGTAGTGCAGCTCCATACTTATTTGTTTAGCTCAAGTGGGGGTGGTGATGTCACCAGATCCATTGGATGGGGTGTCACCATTTGCATTGCTTGGTCCAGCTTCATAATTGCTTGAAGCTTTTCTCCACATTTTGTCTCTAGCCCTCCAAATATCTTCAATGGTGTTTCCATTGGGATATGTGCTTGTCTTTGTCATTCGGTCTTTGCAATCCTTTTTGAGATGACCAATTTTGTGACAGTGTAAACATGCCATTCTGAAGTTTGACCAGCCTCTAGACCTTTTGGTCCTTGCCCTCATGCAGTTTACAGTAATGTGACCATATCTACCACATGTTATACAGTTTGTCCATGTATTGTAGTCCCATACATATTGATTACTAATTCTCTTTGGTTGATAGGGAGTTTCTTGACCTTTTGATTCCATGCTTGCCTTTTCTTTTTCCAACATTCAAGACTTGTGTGCCCATTCATCTAGCATGTAGGACAATATTTTTCCATGTAGGTTTCCTTCTTTGGTTGTTCCATCTTAGACTTACATTCATATGCTTTATGTCCTTTCTTGTTACATTTATAACATAATCCTATGAATGAATACGTAGATTTAGGAATACCTTTCATTTTGCCTCGGCATACATTTGATGTGTGTCCTTTCTTTCCATAGTGCTTGCATGTCATCTTTCTTGGTCTTAGATTTTCATAGACATTCTTTGGATTGGCTTGATTTGATGATTCTCCATTTTTGGTAAAGCCTAAACCATTGATGTTGTTGACTCTTCATTATCCTTCAAGAAAATCATCCATTCTTTTATTGCTCTCTTCAGCCTTTTTGATAACTTCATTATGTTGTTGTTGAATTCTAACCTCATGCTTTAGTTTTTCATTTTCTTCTCTTAGTTCACTGATAGCCTACACTCTTTCAATGAGTTCTATATTCATTCTTTTTTCTTCTTGACTCATTAGAATAATCTGATTTGTGATCTCATTGTGATGCTCAACATGTCTTTGAATTTCTAACTCCTTTTCCTGTAGCTTCTCTGTAATCTTCGTTCTGTCATCAATATCAAGTGTTCTTTCTATTTCAGCTTATCTAGCAGAACTCATCACATCAATCATTCTTACCATCTGGGACTCTTGACTAATTTGCAACATCTTTATTTTCTCTGTTAGATGTTGATTGATCTCCTTCAGATTTTTGATGTTCTCTTTTGATGTATCTGATGTATTACTTGCATTGGAATCCTGAAGATTCAAAGAAATCTGGAATTTCTTCTTCTTGATAATCTTTTTCAATGCTCCAAGTTTCCATACCTTTACTCTCATCCAACAATTCTCTCATCTTGATTCTAGCTTCTTTATACTGTTCATAGAACATCTGTATCTCAATATTTTTATTCTCAATGTTCTTATCAAGTTTTTACTTCTCCATTGTATGATCTTTGATCTGAAGCCTTTAAGCTTTTCCAAGAAGAGACTTAGCTCTTATACCAATTGTTGGGATAAATGAGAAGTAATACTAAGAGGGAAGGGGTGAATCAGTAACTCTAAAATTTTTAACTCTTTTCACCATTCATCATTAGTAATCATCCATTACTGTATTATCGACCATTACTGTTGTTCTTTCTGATGCATTTAGTATTAATTCATAATCTTTAATAGTTTGCAACATTCATAGAAACATTCATGAAAGTAATCAACACATAACACAAGATATAATATCATAGAAAGCTCCTGTTAGGAAGTAAAAACTGTGGTGGGGATGGCACCCACAAAACTGTTAGTAATAACTGAAAGAGAGGGGGGGGGGGTGGAGGGGGGTGAAAAAGTGGGCTCAAAATTTATCCTTTAAACTTTAATCCAACAATCAATACACCTTAGATTATTAAGTCCCTACAAGATGCATGCCTTGAAATACTTGAAATAATTAACTATCTGTCAATTTACCTTGTTTGTCCTTATTCTCCTTGATTATCGATAAACAGTAAAACTTATTTATCGATACTCAGTAAATATGAAGAGTATACCAATCAATCCAGAAATGCATATGTGAAATGTAAAATAATAAAGTAATAAACCATACACACATAACACATGGATTTTAATGTGGAAACCCTGTTAAGGGAAAAAACCACTAGGACCGGTATCCCAAATTTTCACTCTTCTGAAGTGAGCCCTGTTAGGAGCCAACCCTGTTAAAGGTTACAAACACACTATTAAGTGTGACCTTGTTAGAGGATTTTGTACATATACATTGTCACTTAGTATCTGGCATCTATTTTTCTACCATCCTTGAATCAACCTCCTTCTTAGAATGTCAATAGGCTTTAGGAAAATCTTGCTACCATCCTTGAATCAACCTTCTCTTAGGCTGTCAATAGGATTTATGCAAATTCAATGCTACTTTAATGAATCAACCTTTTTGGCAATCTGTTAGGATATACCTCAATTATAGAAGACTGTTAAGTCCTGTTCTGTTAAGAGACTTGATGCTTCAATAGTTAAATTGAAACACTATGACCTATTTCTAATGCAACTTTGAATTGCAGATTTTTAGATCTATTTAAGTACAATACCTCTCTGATCAATATATCAATTCAATTCCTTTTGCTCCACACTTTCTTCTCTGTGATGCTGTGCTTCACTGTTCGTCAATGTCTGTAGAATTCTTTCGCTCTCCCTCAGCTTGATTGATCGGGACTGTATGAAGTTTATCCTTCACTAGTTTCTCTTTAGCATCCTCTTTCTATTCACTCCCCTTCCATGTATCTGATGCCTTACAGAAATGAATTATGCTTATCTCTTATATAGACATGATATTCCTTAATTCTTGATTCTTAGCGTGAAAAATAATACAACCAATTTGATTTATGACTTTAACTCCTGATTTATCTCGTAGTTATCTTCTTGCCAACTGTATAAATCTTCTTTAAATCAATTACTTAACTGTGGTCGAATAAAAAAAATAAAACAACCAGTTAAGTCTATCCTTAAGCTCTGCCAGCTAGATATTTTGTCATTTTCTGAACTCTCTATTATGTCGGTCAATTATGCAGTTTGTCATCGGTGACAACTGCGAGTTAGCTTTGGGATCTCCATCCGTCAAGAAACACTATCTCCTATTCGTTGGGCATCCTGTGATTCTGCTTCATTGGGCAACACCGTCTTCTGCTCGTTGGGTATCACTATGACCTTTTTCTCTGTCTTTACCGATGGTGTGCACTCCGTCGGTGTTGTCTGTCACTTAGTGAATACTTGAGTTTTATGCATTGCTAAAAGAATAATTATTGTTCCATTGATTCTCTGAAGTCTTTGCCATTATGTACATGACCGTATAGATGATATCAAGTTGACATCAATGAAAATACAAACCATTAACTAATTTAATGTTTTGCATCATCTTCAACTTAACATTATCAAACATTTAATCAGTTACATGTCATCAATCACTCCCTTTGGCATTGATGGTAACATACTATTTTATCACACTATACTATTTCTAATACAATATGAAATACAATTGTTGAGATTCATCAAATTACCAAACAGTTTGTTTTGATAACTGATAGAAACGTCTGACCGTCGATAAGCTCTTTGTTAGCTTAGATTTGATTCTTGCATCTTTTTGTGTTTCTTCTTCTGATGTGTTGTGTTCTCTTTTTGTGTCAATTTCTCTCTTTTGACTATTCTTCTTCTTTGATGTCTCTATCTTTTGTCAGTAACTCTCCTTTTGTCTATGATTTCTTCATTCAAATTCTCTCCCTATTTGGAGTAATCTGATAATAAATAGTTTCTGATGATAATATGGAATATTCTCTCCCTTTGACAACAATGCCAAACAAATATTTTACAAATATCTGACATTTATGTCAAACAATTGTCTTCTTCTATCCATAATATATTACTTGAATTTCCCTTATCCATCATCAATACAACAATATGCTCTGGTGCTCATTTATGATATATACGTTTCTGTATATAGATGTAGCTTTGAAGTTCATCTTTTGCTTGCATCAATCATGAATGCTATTCTAATAATATATGGCTGATGCAGCCTTTAGTCCTTTATTGACTAGTAGACATGGGTTTGACCACTAGTCTCTTTCTCAAGTACTCAAATGTATCCTTAGGTAGTGGCTTGGTGAAGATATCAACAATTGTTCTTTGGATTGCACATATTCAAGTATCACCTCTTTTTCTTGAACTTGCTCTCTTAAATAATGATAATTGATGGCAATGTGTTTAGTCCTTATGAATCCAATACTTATTAGATAGAAATGAATTCATTCATACCAGCCTCTGGGAGCTTGTTTCAATCCGTACAAGGCTTTGTGAAGTTTACATACCATGTTCCTCTTGTCTAGATCCACAAACCCTTTTGGTTGTTCAATGTATACCTCTTCTTCAAATATTCCATTTAGAAATGCTGACTTGACATCCATTTGATATACTTTGAATCCTTTATATGCAACATAAGCAAGTATTATTCTTACTCCTAGCCTAGCAATGGGTGCAAAATTTTCTGCGTAGTCTATACCTTCCTCTTGTGCATACCCCTTGCATACTAGTCTTGCTTTGTTCCTTGTGACTTCTCCATTCTCGTTTAGCTTATTCCTGAATATCCATTTAGTACCGATGACATTCTTGTCATCTG
>MU227861.1:1145415-1177694 GCA_018584345.1 Thuja plicata | reverse complement strand
CAGATGTATGGGTTTTACTTTTGAAACTAGACTTTGTCATTTTACCTTTTTGACAATTTTTGCACATGATGTTGTCTGGCTTTGTCATCGTCGGTAAGCCTCTTACACTTCTTCTTTTGCTTATTTTAATCATGTTGTCAAAATTCATATGACACAATATTTTGTGCCACAACCATATGTCTTTATTTCTAGTCATTAAGCAAGTGGTGTTAGTATCATTCAGATAGAATAAGTTACCTTTGGTCTGTTCACCGGTACCAATCAGTTTTCTTGATTCATTGAAGATCTTTGCCTTCTTGTTCTCAAATGCTACTCTGTGACCTGAATTATTCAGTTGAGAAATACTCAATAGATTATAATTCAATCCTTTTAACCAATAAGCATTTTCACATTTAATCAGGTTGTTTAACATTATAATTCCTTTACCTTCAACTGGACAAGGTGTATCATTTCCCATTCTTACTATACCGCCATTATAGTATTCAAAAGTGTTAAAATTTTCTTTGTCACTGGTCATATGATGAGTGCAACCACTATCTATAATCTAGATATCATTCTTACTAACCTTAGATATGAGTTTAGTTTCTTCATACCTTTTATCTTCATCTAAATCATCCTTCACAGCTACAAATACCATCTCTATGTCATCATTAGGTTCGGTGTCAGTATCTTCATCTTTGCAAGTAGCTAGGTAGCTGGCCTTCTTGCCTTTATCCTTGTAGTCCTGGGTATCCTTTCTTTCTGATCATCGGTAACCTCTGTAATCTTTGTTTTCACCTCTGTTAGACTTCTTCTCAAAAGTTCTGTCATTATTTCTGTCATCTTTTCTTCTGTTAGGACATCTTGCAGAAAAGTGTCCAATTTCTTTACAATTAAAATATACAAGTGGTAACTTGCCTTTGTATTTACCTTTTCCTCTGTATATTCTTCTAGCCATAAGTGCTTCTATTTCATCTAGATCTTCTTCTTCACCTTCACTTTCACTGTCCCTTCTAGATGAGCATCTATGATTGGATTTTCTTATTATCATAGAAGACTTAAATGCAAACTCTAAACTTGGTAAGACACTATTGTCAAAGTTATTCATCTCAAATGAAATCAGTCTACCAATTAGGCTATCAAGAGTAATTGTATTGTTTTCTACCGCTCTCATTTCTTGAATAGCAGAAACTCTAATAGCATATATAGGCAATAATGTTCTTAAGATTTTACTTACCACTGTCTCTTCTTCAAGTGTACCTCCAACACCTTGTATAGCATTGACTATTTCTTTTATTCTTGCGCTGTATTGTGTGATTTTTTCACCTTCTTTCATTCTAAGATCATCAAATTTTCCTCTAAGGCTTTCTGCCTTGGCTCTTAGAACATTTGTATCACCTCCATGTACAAGCTTAAGTTTGTCCCACATTTTCTTTGCAGGTTTGCAATCCTTGACATCTTCAAATTCAGCATCAGAGAGTGAGGAAGAAAGCTCTATAACCATGTAGTTATGCTCATGCTTCACTCTTAATTGATCTACTGTCAATGGTCCTGGAGGAAAAAGATATTCAGTATCTAAGTATTGAGTAATATCATTGCCAATACCTAATAAGTGGAGTCTTATCCTTCTTTACCATGAAGAAAAGTTGTCTTTGTTCAACTTGGGCACATCTCGTATGTTCATCTTGTGATCTTTACTTAGGTCTTGAAACCTTCCTTCTAAGCACACAAGCTCTGATACCAATTGTTAGTAATAACTGAGGGGGGGGGGAGTGAATCAGTGGCCTCAAAATTTATCTTTTAAACTTTAATCCACCAATCAATACACCTCAGATTATTAAGTCCCTAGAAGATGCATGCCTTCAAATACTTGAAATAATTAACTATCTGTCGGTTTACCTTGTGTGTCCTTATTCTCCTGATTACCGATAAACAGTAAAACTTATTTACCGATACTCAGTAAATATGCAGAGTATACCAATCAATCCAGAAATGCATATGTGAAATGTAAAACAATAAAGTAATAAACAATACACACATAGCACATGGATTTTAATGTGAAAACCCTGTTAAGGGAAAAAACCATTGGGACCGTTACCCCAAATTTTCACTCTTCTGAAGTGAGCCCTGTTAAAGGTTACAAACACACTGTTAAGTGCAACCTTGTTAGAGGATTTTGTACATATAGGTTGTCACTTAGTATCTGGCATCTATTTTTATACCATCCTTGATTCAGCCTCCATCTTAGACTGTCAATAGGCTTTAGGCAAATCTTACTACCATCCTTGAATCAACCTTCTTCTTAGGCTGTCAATAGGATTTATGAAAATTTAATGCTACTTTCGTGAATCAACCTTTTTGGCAATCTGTTAGGATATACCTCAATTACAGAAGACTGTTAAGTCCTGCTTTGTTAAGAGACTTGATGCTTCAATGGTTAAACTGAAACACTATGACCTGTTTCTAATGCAACTTTGAATTGCATATTTTTAGATCTATTTATGTACAATACCTCTCTGATCAATGTATCAATTCAATTCCTTTTGCTCCTCATTTTCTGTTCTGTGATGCTGTGCTTCACTGTTCGTCGGTGTCTGCAGAATTCTTTAGCTCTCCCTCAGCTTGATTGATCAAGACTGTATGAAGTTTATCCTTCACCAGTTTCTCTTCAGCATCCTCTTTCTATTTAATCCCCTTCCATGTATCTGATGCCTTGTGGAAATGAGTTATGCTTGCCTCTTATATAGACATGATATTCCTTAATTCTTGATTCTTGGTGTGAAAAACAATCTAGCCAATTTGATTTACAGCTTTAACTCCTGATTTATCTCGTAGTTATCTTCTTGCCAGATGTATAAATCTTCTTTAAATCAATTACTTAACTGTGGTGGAATAAAACAAATAAAAAAACAAGTTAAGTCTATCCTTAAGCTCTACCAGCTAGATATTTTGTCATTTTCTGAACTCTCTATTCTGTCGGTCAATTCTCAGTTTGTCGTCGATAACAACTGCCAGTTCCATCAGTGTAACTCCAGTTAGCTTCGGGATCTCATCCATCAAGCAACACTATCTACTATTTGTCAGGCATGCTGTGATTCTACTTTGTTGAGAAACACTGTCTTCTACTCTTTGGGTATCACTGTGACTTTTTTCTCTATCTTTACCGATGGTGTGCACTCCATCGGTGTTGTCTATCACTTAGTGAATACTTGAATTTTATGCATTGCTGAAAGCATAATCATTGTTCCATTGATTCTCTAGATTCTTTTCCATTATGTACATCACCATATAGATGATATCAAGTTGACATCAATGAAAATACAAACCATTAACTGATTTAATGTTTTGCATCATCTTCAACTTAACATTATCAAACATTTAATTAGTTACATGTCATCAAAAACTTCACTATCTGTAGAATGGAAGGGAGTCAGTAAAGGCTTACAATTGATCACTTCTGATGATCTACCTTGTTAGGAGTATTAAAGTGGAGACCTATTAAGATCTAGTCTGTTAAGAGCTTTAGCACGACTGATTTAAGTGTGCACTCAGTTAAGAGATTTACAATAGGACTGTTAAGTCCACCTTTCTTGAAAAGATTTATTAGGTGTACTACACTTGTTAGAATGAGTACATATGATTGACCTGACTGTATGTAATCTACAATAATTTATTATAGATCCAATAAAGTTCTCATAATAATAATATCACCTCAAGTGACTGATTAATACCTTTCTCTGCTCATCGGTAGCCTGTGTTCTTGTTCTTGAAACTGATTTGATTCTTTTCTATCCTTCTCCATGAACTCTCTTGTCTGGTCTTTAGATGCTCTCTATGGCTATAATATTCATTGAACAACTACTATTTATAATAGATTGAGCATCTATTTATACAAGTATTTGACCTATCTTTGAATCACACATTACAATGTTAACTCTTAGATCCAAGGTTTACAACTTGACCTTGATATTTAATTTTCATGTTTTAAACCAGTAAAACTAATTAAAAAAATATTAAATACATTGCTTCCTCCACACATAATGGATTTAAAAGTAAATCAAGAAGCTATATATACAACTTCAGTGATTTATCTGACGTGGAAAGTCAAATCCACTTTTTGCAGGATGTAACTGACTATCGATTGTTGGTCATCAGGTTGAACTGAAAGTCAGTTGAAATTCCTTTTTTGAACTGATTGTTGGGTTCCCTTCATCTGTCGAGTTCCTCTTTGTGTTGTTCCGTCAGGTTGCACTGTTGTTACTCGTCGGGTTCCATTAACCTTTTTTTTATCGGGTAGTGCTATGCCCTGTCTGTCGATGTAGTGTAAACCGATGGTGTAGATTATGTTTTTCCTTGTTTATACTAATGGAAAAATATAACACCTTCATCATGATCCATCCAGCACAGAAAAAATCCCTAAAAATTGAAAAATTTCCTAAAAATTTTAAATTTTTTGGAAAAGACCTTCAAAAAGTTCAAAAACATAAAACGTTATCTAGGGCGACCATTTTTGGGGTGTCTATGATAAGGGCCTTTACTAATGTCATACATCACACATACCTCAACTGCAAACATATGAGCCCTATGGTGGACCAAAAATATTTGCAAAAAGTCTTGAAATTTTTTTCATCAGATAGACAAAAAAATTGTAAAACTGAGAAAATTCTGCAATAAATATCCTTTGGATATCAATTCAATTATTTTGCAACAAGCATTGAATTATGGCATTAAATAGGTATGAGCTTCAATGAAACCAAGTCAAACAAATCAAACTTATCAGCACGTCTTTAGTCAAATTGATCACACTGTCTTATCTATCAATGGAGTCCCATAGCATAGCCTTTTGTCAAAATAGTCAAGTTATTTTAGACAAAGAAGGGAACACTCAAAACCAAAAGGAGCAGTCTTACATGGGGTACCCTATAATTCATCTGACAGCATCAACAAAATGTCAAAAATTTAATATCAAAACCACTACAAAAAAATAGACACATAATCAATACGGTTTCTTACTTGTTGAGTTGAGTTGGTCTTATTATGTCTTGATTTTTGCAATTCATGTTTTATGAATCTCCATGATTCCATTAAGTAATTAGAGATGTCAGGATGGTTCATGACTTATCTTTTTGTCTGTTGTCTATGAGATGTTGACCAAGAATTCCTAACAGAGCATTTTGGGTGTGTATGGTAAGAGCCTTCACAACCACATGTGATATCTAATTGTAGGGATTGCAATAGATAATTCAATTATGATACACCACACATACCTTGACTCTTAATGCCTGACGTATATTTATTGACCAACATTCCTTGTCTGTTCAAAGTTCTTGTTAGAGTGCAAAAGGATATTGATGCAAAGTGGGCAGTAGGAAGCCTCCAAATGGCTCAAAATAGGGCAATGCACCCCAAACACCAACTCTTCAAGGCCAAAGTGCTTCACACTTATCAAAAGTGTGGTAAAGGAATTATTTTAGGTTATCACAACCCCAAAACCCCAAGGGAAACCTAATCACTAGGTTTCAACAATCCTACAACACCAACTACCAAGGTTGGTTTCACAAGCACTTGACCCAAATTCTCAACAATACCCCAAAATGACTTATAGGACCAGAGGTGACCTATGCTCATAGGTTTAGTCTATTTAGGTCCCTAATATTTAACTCTAATGGTTCTTTCACTCAATTTCAACCCATATGACATGGTTGCTTCAAAACCCAAGACTAGGCTTGTAGCCTTTTCCCAAAGGAAAATTGGTCTTAAATGAGATTATTCCACATAACCCCTTAACTGATTAGGAATTCAGACACCCTTTATGGCCTAGGAATTTGGATTCAAACCCTAGAACATGGAAATGAGAAAGAGACAGGATGATACACAAAATTGCTTTTGCAATTAGGGCTAATTAGGCCTTCACTTACACTACAAGTGCCTTTAGGATGCATCCAAATTCCAAAATAATGATTGGATCATGTGAGGGTGTGTACAAGGGCCTCCTCCTTTGACTTAGAGCCTCTGATGAATCCCCAAACTAGAGTTATGATTGCTGTCCTAATTCTGGATTGGTGCATACATAAGGATATACACCTAGGGCATCACTGTAACTCCATCTCCCTGCATTTTGGAGAACCTATCCTACATAATCTTAAAGAGCATCATATAAAAATACTTTCTACCAAGGGTCATTGAATTCCCATGGTGGAAAAGTGAAATACACTCAATTCTTTCCTAAACCTTGATTTAGGGCCTACAAACCAGGCAGTGAGTTTGCAAATTCAATAACTTTCAAAATAAGATTGATCAACACATGAGACCAAAGGAAAATGAAAGAAGATTCATATAACTAACCATTGGTGTCATAATTTCATGTCCTCCTATATGTACCCGACCGTACACAAAGACCACTTCTCGGGAATGCAAGAAAATAGTTATATTTTATTAATTTCAAAATGCCAAATTACATGTTTAGCCTACCACCCGCTTGAAAGGGATTTTTTAGGAACTCCCAATAGTTACATAACATATTTGAACCGATTTGACCATTTGGGAGTTGTTTTTCAAAAAGTTGTCGAGTTTTCTCAAAAGTTGCTTGACAACTTTTGAGCAACTTTTACATATTTTGTAATTTTGCAAATCTGATGGCCAAAATTGGTCACATTGTTATTTTAGTGATCCCTAGTGGATCCAAACATGAAAAACCTAAAAAAAACTATTCCTAGGGTTTTTGGACCATTAATGAAAAATAGTTGACCAAGGGCTCATAAGGTGCCAAACTTGGAACTGTGGCCTTACAAGGTGGTCCAATGATTAACCCAATGTCTTAACATCACTAAAGGCCTTTTAGGACATTGAGGGAACCCCTAGGTTCCACAGGAACACTTGGTTCAATCAGGGTTCTCTTGCACCAGATATTCATGCCTGAATCATTAATATCTAGGTATGATGGTATTCAATTTTTCTATAATAAAAGTTTCTTAATGATGAAAGAAATTGCTCAAATAAGTTGGAATTCAAAGCTGGTTAAAAATAAATTCAAGTTTCAATCAAGATTCATTATTTCATATTCATTCTCTCATTTTCCTACCTATCATTACTAACAATTCTATATGTCAGTCCTACCACCAGGTGCTTCCTATTGTGTGTTTTATGTATCAGGTTCTTGTTTGTAAACCTATAACACCAAGTTTGAGTCGTTTATTTTGAAGTCATTTTTCTTTATTGATATCACATTTCCCATTGGTATCCTTGAAACATAAATGTTGAATCTAAAATTGGGATAGTAATTAATTGAAAACTCTATGCTAAATCTATTTTCCCTTAGTCATAACTTAATCACCAAAAATATAGTTTGACATTCTCACAAAATTAGTCCCTCTTTTACAAATTCCAAGTTCTAATCCACACCTCATAACCTTTATTTCATCTAATCTAATTCATGGGTGTTTTTTTATTGCCTCCCCATATTAAAGATATACTTATCCTTTTGAAATTTCTTCAACCTAACCACATAGTTATTTTTTATTATCCATATTTTATTTATCATATTGTCCAACCATTCACAACACACACTTGAGTGTAAGGAACACATCCAATTGTCAATAATAATACCCATGGTCATAAAACTATTCATCTTTAAGACACATCCAATAAAAACAAGATATCTTTGATCATTAAATCATCACCAATATTTTACCCACACCATCCTTAGAGTTCGTAGCCATCATCATCATAAACAATTTTTGAACATATTTAAGATTATCAATTATATAATTTTAGATCAAATCATCACTTTAGTCCACCCTTTGGGACCTTTCAATTTTTGGTTCCCAAATCAATAGATTTTAAAACCCTAAGAATATGCCAAGTTTTATTATTGGGTTCCACAAGTGATTTGACCAACCAATAATAATCAACCAAGAGGGTTGATATCTTCTTCTCTTTAGGCTCTACTATCCCTAGGTGGGTGTACCTTTATAATCAATAACTATTAACTCTTTAGGATCAATTGATGATAATTAAGTAGACTGAAGACCTGAAACAGATTTGTAGGGTTTGTATTATTAATAAAAATTTATAATTGTTTTATAATTTGCATATATATCTAAATACGAATAATATTTGTTAGTTGGTATTTTATGAGCCAACTAATAAATATTAGACCTAAGATGCAAATATATAAAAACATATTCTTATGGGGCTTTAAGAGGAAGTTTCATGGTTTTGAGATTATTGGAGAGATAAGGTTTATTCTATTTTTGCATGTTCCCAATATTGTAAAATATTAATAAAGTGTGGATCTATAAACACTTTATTAGTATTATTGTTAGTGCAAAATGGGAAGTGAGAGGAGGATGTTTTCATTTTTGGAGAGATTTTGAGTTCATTTTCAGTCGCATCTGACTAGTTCAAATTTGAATGTTTTTGGGGACTTATGAATCAGTTGGGAGTAGTATTGCATAATTTTGGTGAGCTACATGGATTGGAAATGAGTCTTGGGGATTTTTGAGGTGGTAAATTACATGTTTCCATTATCTTGACCCCTTGTTTCACTTGAGTTTCATTCGTTCTCAACCTTTATGGGTTTTGAGTTATATACTAATTCTGGCAAATTTTTAGGGGGTTCTTTCTTTTGGCCAAATTTGTTGGACATTGAAAATTTTGGCAGATTGTATTGAGCACAGATTGTAGAAGAGTTTTTCATGATTATTTGATACAGATACAGGTTCCTTCTCATTTATTTTTGTGTTGAGCATTAATTGTGGTTATTTGACTAAAGTGTTGTGTATTTGTTTTAATTTTTCAAGCCCTTTTTATTGTTAGATGCAAAATTTGATATAGATTTGTGCAGGTCTATGATTGTGTCCTCCATTTTGATGCTTGAAATTGAGAAAATAACATTGATTTCCTTTCAAGGCATCTTAGTATCGGGAATTTTCATAAGAATCTCTTTTTCATAACATATGTGATTGAGATTGTGACTATTTTAGCTTCTTTAAAAGGGTATTTAGTGAGATTTATCAGCTGCTAGTCTGATTATTCATTTGGTGCATCACCCACTAGCTCTCAAGTTTACATTTCACAAGAATATCCTTTTATCCCTTTCCTTATTGAAGTTAATTTTAGGTTAGTATCATTAAGGAACGAACCTAATAATACCAAAGATTCACTGTCACCATAGATCACCAACACTTTGAGAGTATTTCCATGTTCCAAAAGGATAGCTAGATTTCACATTTTTCTAACGGCGCAATCCCGATTGACAACATGTACAATCATAATTTTTTTCAATCAAATCATCCTGTCTCAATATTATTCACACTAGCATGAGTGTTTTAAAATAGACAATTTAATAAGAAATCCAATTCCTACTCATACTCACACAACTAAAAAATTAAGATGTAGGAATTGTTTTGGATTAGAGAAAAATAGGGTTTTGAAGGGGCCCCACAACCCCTTACAACAAAACTAAAGATAAATCATTAAAAACTTGAAATAGACCAAACCACAAAAAACACAGATACCTAGAAAAAAAGATAACATCACCCCTAAATTGGTACCACATTAGAAATTTATCTTGCATAAGCGATGACCCTTATGAATCCAACTTTTAAGAGTTTTTGCAACTCCATTTTGACTAATAATGCAACATGTAGGTGCATCTTTCTTAGTTTTTGTTTGACGAGTTTAATTCTAGGAGCTATAGATAAGTGATCCATTATTAACTCAGGAGTGATTCTAGGCACATCAGTATAAGACCATGCAATGTTGATCTTCTTCTCTTTGAGGAATTCAGTAAACTGTATCTTTTCTTCTTGTGATAATGATTGTGCTAGGTGAACAAATTGAGGAGCTTCTATTATTCCCAAATTAACTGGTTGTGTTGGCCCTATCAGTACTGAAGATCTTTCTTGAAAGTGCTCAGGGAGGATATCAAGAACTTCATCTTTTGGCACCTCTGGGAGGTTTTCAACATCAGATACATCTTTTATTTTTACTATTTTAGAATCTGATACTGCCACAACGTATTTTTCACCATCAGTTCTTTATTTCTTTTTATTTTTCAATTTGTGACTAAGAAACTTGATATCCTCCTCTATTAGGTTCACACTCCTTGCATTGGTGGAAGAAGGATAGGGTTCACAAGCATTTAGATAAAAGGCCAAAGTATAGTAATTGGGAAAGATCATGATAGGAATAGGGTATGAATTGGTCCAATCAATAAGGTCGGGGTTTACCAAGGATAATGATTTAGAGTTTTGTAAGGATAGAATTGCTTTAGCATCAAGAATATTAATTGACAAGGCATGTTCCATTAAGTCAGCTTCTATAGCATTTAGATCACGAAGAGTCGAATAGTCATTATTAGGGTCATTGTTAGTAATATGCGAACCTAATTCTAGAAACTCATCAGTTGAGCTTTATCTTTCTTCTCTTATCATATTGAAACTTATATATTGTATCCTTTGAAGTTCTTCTAGACCTAGTAAGACACCGATGTCTTCATCAATTATCCTAGGCATTTCTATTTCATCTGATTCTGTGACAATAATTGTGTTAGGGGAAGTGTTAGAACTTTCTCCTCTCTCCAATAGAGGTGAAAATTTATGGATTACATCTACCTAAATATCCATGGTAGCATTAGACATGTGATCCCATTCATAATCATGTGAGTTTGTGATTTTGTCATTAGATTTGTTTAAAATATCAACAGTAGTTACCTGATGTACCCTATTAGCCATTTGTGGATCAAAGTGTGGTAAATCTAGGACATGTGAAAATTTCACCAATTGCCCCAGTTAGGATGTACATCATGTTGTTGAGGTATTTCTTCATGAGTTTCTTCGGGCTGTTGGACTTCTGGAGAGTCTTCTTCTACTTCTTATACTTCTTGGACATCAGTTTGTGATAACAAAGGAACATGATGCTCTAGTTGTGCTACAAAAATAGGTACATATCTTTCTCGTTGATATTCTAGATCCCAAGTACCAATGTGTAGTAATATTTCATATGTCAAAGGTACAAGTTCTGTTTCTTCTTCTTCTTCATCACTTCCTTTATCAAAGATTGGACCATCTCTTGAGGTAGGGTGTTCTAAATTGTTATTGAAACCTAACCATATTTTGTCTCTAGTGTCTCTGAATTCCATGTGTATAGGCTCAATGAGTCCTTTTCCTTTATCTCATAGAGGTCCCTTCCCTTTGTATCCCATTTTTTTAAGAATGTCATAACCTTTGCCATACTTTTTGGGAGACATTTCAACATGTTTTACTTCATTTTCTCTTTGTTCCTCTTTATAGAGCCAAGCCAAGACTGCTTTATCTTCTTTTTCATCCTCTTGAGAAGTAGAGGCTCTAACCATACCAGTTGGTTTGTGAATGTATTTTTATTTTGATGCTATTAGATTTGCTGAACTGTAAATCAACCCAAGAAACCTGCATGCAAACACAGTCATGAGAAGAAGCAGAGACAGAAGATAAATAGAAAGCTATGGCGGCCAATAGGCCAGAGACAGGAAAATCATCTTGACAGAAATAAGCTTCTATTAACAAAATAAAATTACAATCCAATCTCCTTACTGAAATGAAAGAAGTGAATCCTTATAAAAGGAATCACGAAACCCTAAAGGGGAAACTCTAAAAAAAAGAAACTGCCTAAGTGAAACTTAAGCACTAAAGAGTAATGACTTAATTAATTAAATCAACATGATTTAATCAATAAGCAACTAAACATTACTCTAACACCCCCCCTTAAGTGTAACTTAGGGAGAAGCAAAACAGGTAACAACTTCAGAAAGTAGGAAAGATGGGTCCCGGCAACTAGGCCTGATTAGGTACCCAAAACATAAAGCAAAGTAGATAAAGGAAACTAAGCCTTCAATATAGGGAAAAAAGGTGTCCCAGAGAGAGGAACAAGAAAAGAGCAAGAAGCATCTCCGAAGCATGTCTGAAAACTCTGTCAGAAGATACTGCTAGAACCCCCACTGAAGTGCATGACCAGGTAGAGAAGACAAGTGTCTGAAGAGCTGATCAATCAATCCAGGAAGCAATAGAACCAACAGGTGGACCCCCCCATAATGCTAAATTGGGAGAGGTGACAGGAACACTGAAATGCAATGCCAGAAACATCTGCAGAAGAAGAACCAAGAACACCAACAGTGCAACAGAAGCACACACACAGGATAAAGGGCAGTGTCATCGACACACAATATGGGCTAATGTCATGGAAGGTATGCTCACTTGACAAAAGTGGATGCGCCTAAAGTGACAAAAATATCATAACCCCCCATGGCACTTTATAACAGAGTGCGAGTACAAAAACTGAACAAGGTGTACAAGATCCCAGATATGCAAAAGAAGGCACTTTATCTCAGTGTTTTTATAGAAAAAAAATGCATCAGAAGGAGCATACAAGCTCAGATGTCAGAAAGAAGAGTGAGCTATGAACTCAGAAGAAGAGATCCCAGGACCTGTAGAACCAAGCAATCCACCAGAGGGCATAAACTGCCAAACGCAGAGGAGTGAAAACCTAGAGTAGAATCTAGAAAAAACACCTCTTCCACTGAATAGCACACTGAACCAGCTTTCTGACGATATCTTGTTTGCCAAAAAAGGAGTCCGGATGAGCCAGATATGACTCCCGGAAGGCAAAAAAAAACATCAGACTTCAACAGAAAAAAACACTATTGAAATGGTAGAACCCAAAACTCTAACCTCCATCATCAGAAAGTTCTCAGAAAGAGCTTTCCGATGGTATATGGAAGTCAGAAAAAGACCCCCGTATGCTCAAGATAGAGAAAAAAAGGCCCAGGTACCCCCAAAAAGGCAAGAAAAGAGCCCCAGGGGCTAAAAAAAATTGAGCCCCCGGGCGCATGGAGAGCGCTAGGGGCTGGGCCACAGACCCTGGTCACCATATGACTGGGTTCTAGGCAGATTAAGCCCACGGGGGTTGTGCAAAAAAGGCGCCACCGCTGGGGAGCGGTGGCGGAGCGGCCGGAGCAGAAAACCACCGGCGGAGCGTAGAGAATGGGCCGGCGGGGCGGCGGACCTGCAGAGCTGTGGGCGGCGGGGGCTGCGGGGTGCCGGGGAGAAGATGGTGGTGGCGGCGCGAACAGGCGGCGGGGCCACTGAGAAGGGAGTGGCGCGGGCCGCAGAATGTAGAAGCCAGCGGAGCAGGGCCGGCGGGGGGCCGCTGCCGGTGAACCCGCAGCCGATGGTGGCGGTGCGGTGGCGGCGCCCCACAAAAACCGAAGTTTGCGTAATTTTTTTAATAAAAAACCACCGAAAATAGGGGTTTTTTGATTTTTTTTTGAATTTTGGCCTCGGTTTTTGTGCCGTACGGCACAAAAACTAATTTTTTTTGCCTCCAGAGTCCAGATGTCCAAAATGGACAAGTTTTATATGTATTCTAGGGTTTTTGGGCGCTCTGAGCTCAATGGAGATGTTCGTTTGAGCTCAAAGTGACCAGAAACAAAACCCAAAACAAAGAATACATAAAAAACCTCTGAAACCCTTGGAAACCTTCTGCTTCTGGCACGCTTCAACGAAACTCGAACAACGAACAACAGGAGAGCTCTGATACCATATTAGATTTGCTGAACTGCAAATCAACCCAAGAAACCTGCATGCAAACACAGTCACGAGAAGAAGTAGAGACAGAAGATAAACAGAAAGCTATGGCGGCCAATAGGCCAGAGACAGGAAAATCATCTTGACAGAAATAAGCTTCTATTAACAAAATGAAATTACAATCCAATCTCCTTACTGAAATGAAAGAAGTGAATCCTTATAAAAGGAATCACGAAACCCTAAAGGGAAAACTCAAAAAAAAAGAAACTGCCTAAGTGAAACTTAAGCACTAAAGAGTAATGACTTAATTAATTAAATCAACATGATTTAATCAATAAGCAACTAAACATTACTCTAACAGATGCAATAGGTGTAAAATATGGGGAAGGTTTCCCATAAGATCCTGGACACACAGGAATGTTAGCCAATGATGACGTCATGTCTAGTTTGTACTCCCCCCATGCTAGTTTCTTCGAGTTTTAGTGTCTTTCCAAAGCTTCTCATCACCATGACTTTAGAGGTTTCAGGTGGGAATTATTTTGGGACTTCCTTATTATGAGAAACCATACTATCTGCCTTAAAATTGTTGCAAGTGTAGCTTGAATCTGTAGGAATTGTCACTTCCACCCCATTGTGTAGGAATTTGATGCATTGATGGCAAGTAGATGGCACTGCTTGCATTTCATGTATCCAAGGTCTCCCTAGTAATATGTTATAGGCCAATGGTAGATCAAGAACTTGACAAATCACATTGCATTCAATTGGTCCTATTCTTATATGTAAAAAAATGAGCCCTTTGGATGATATTTCTTCTTCATCGTAAGCCTTGATGGTTATCTTACTTCTTGAATCAATTTTTTGTTCTGAAAGACCCAATTTCTTGGTCAAATTGAGAGTACATATATTCACCCCTGCACCTCCATCTATCAATACATGTTTTACACCGGATTTATAGATCAAGACTTTAATGTGAAGAGGTTGGTTATGTGGATGAGTTAAAGATTTGTCATCTTCCTCTGAAAAGGAGAGGTAATGTGGAGCTGATATGTGATTGACCATTGCCTGGAACTTGTACACATCTATGTATTTTTTAACATTTGTGGAATGTAGGGCTTGTTCAAGAAATTCCCTATGCACTAAAGAGATCTTTAGTAACTCAAATATAGAAATTTGAGCTGAGGTCCTTTGCAATTGGTCTATGATGTTATAGTTGGCAGATGGTATAGAAATAGTTTGTCTTGTCGTTGTTGGTTTAGGAGTTGAGAAAAAAAGTGCTTTAGAAGATGTTTCTTATTTAGATGAGGAGTTAACCCCTTTAATCATGACTTGTGCTTGGATTTGAGTTACCATGTTTGAATGTGTCGATTTGTCTTTGGCACCTTTGATAGTGATCACATTGATTGATTCACTTTTTATGTCCAACATATTGATCACATTATCATTATGAGAGTCGGTGTAATTGAATTCATTTCCCTTTCCTTTAGAAGCTTCTCATTTTTCAAAATTAGGGAATGGTGTGTTATATACCGTGTGATCTTCTTTAGAGGTATGTGCTTCCACTTTGATCTTTCCTCCCTCAATGAGGTCTTGTATCATATGTTTAAGCTTAACACAATCATTAGTCTTATGTCCTTTGTTCTTATGGAAGTCACAATAGGCATTATCATTCCACCACCTTGGTTTTACTTCTGGTTCCCATGGTTTGACTCCGGTATTGTGAGGACTTTGTTATCCAAGAGAGTCTTCAAAATCATCTGAAGAGGTTCTCCCAATGGAGTAAATGTTATTTGAGGTCTAGATGTCCATGGTTTACTCTTGTTGGTGTCATTGTTTGCTCTTGTTATTGTGGTTGTTACCTTAGCTTATTTGCTTTCTTGTAAGCTATTTGTGAGATTAAACATAGTTGGTTTAGCATTTTCATTTGATTCTTCCACCACTCCATCGCTAATAACATTATTGTTCTTATTCCACCACTAAGGATTGTTATTATAGTTGTTATATTTATTGTCACTTTGGAATGTGATGTCTCCTTTCTTGACCATAACATCTTTGACACGAATAACATTCTTGATCATCCTATGAAGACTAGGAGAATCTTGCATTTGTAGAGCGTAGTTTATTTCGGGTACTAAGTTATTGATAAATATTTCCATCTTTTCAGATTTGGGTATTGCTATTGAGTACCTTGCAAAGATTCTCCTCCACCATTGTAAAAAGTGTGTGAAGGATTCACTCGTTCGTTGTTTCATGTTGCATAGATCCATCATGGTTATGTTATGATCTATGTTGTAGGAGTAATGTTGGACAAATATTTGAATCAACTCCTCAAAAGATTGCACACTTGGAGTGAAATTGGAGAACCATTCCATAGCATTTCTGCCTAGACTTCCCAGAAATAGCCTCATTAAATAGGTTGGTTCATGCATGTAATCTATTCGTACGGGAGAAAATTCTCTAACATGGTCATGTGGATCCATTTCTCCCATGTATTTGTCGTATTTGGGTTGTGCCATGTTGGGTGGGGATGGTACCATGTTTATACGGTTGTCAAAAGGAAATGGACATATGTGTTCCAAAGAGTATTTTTTTATTGGTTTAGTCTTTTCTTGCTTTAGTGTCGCAAGTTCCATTTGCATTTGGTATAATTTATTTGAGAGTATAGAAATATGTGTTTGTACTTATTGTTCCTTCAATCTCTCAACATCATAGTCTTTAGGAAGTTTGACTCCAAGAGAAGCTAAATGAAGGAAGTATATCTCTTTGTCTTCTCCAATGATCTTTTCCAAGGTTCTTTGAAACCTCCTACTTTGTTTGAGTTTGTTATACTATTCTTTCGATATGTCTTCCTCTCTATTGGAACCAAACAAAGGACAACCATGATGTCGTTCTTCTTGAATTTATCTATCATCATGGTATTGGCTATATTCTTCAAAATTTGCACTCCATCCGTGATGAGGTGCATCCATGTTGGGTGAGTCTTGATCAAATAGGGGATTGCGAGATGTCTCTCCTTGTTGAAACTTGAGTAATCATGGAGGTCTCTCTAAATTTTCAACAAGGTATTGTTTACGCCTTGTGTTAACAATGAAAGCTGGGTCTCAACTTTGTCAAAAGTATTCCAATTATGTCAAAAGGATTTCCAAATTTTCCAAATAGCTGTGTCCAAGTTGTGAAAAAGTATATGTGTTTGTTTAGAGTGATTGACTCTAGAGTTATAGGGTTAGAATGGCCTAATAGTGAGTTGGGAGTCAAGAGGATTTGTTGAGTGAAAAGAACACACATTTTAAGACCAATTGTGAGAATCCAAAAGGACATGCAAGGCAAACTTTTAAATAAGTTGTGAAACAATGACAAGTAGACCAACAAGAGCAACAAGACCAGACTGAAGAGAAAAAAGGGTATCCAAAACTATAGAGCTTCTGAGTTTGACATGTGTGCAAGTACCCATTGTCCTAAATGTGACTCCTTATATGCAAGCTTTAATTTACCGGATGCGAGATGATGCTGACTAAATGCGAGTTGATAAAAACTAAATGGGAGCCTCTTTACCATATGCGAGCCAAAAATGACAGAATACAAGAAAGTTCCTTAAATGTGAGCTTATGCAACCAAATGTGAGCTAGGAATAACTAGATGCAAGCTTCTTATGAGCTTTGCAAGTTTTTGTCAGTTTGTATCAAAGTACGTGAAATTTTGTTTGACACTAAAGTCTGTTTGAGACTTTCCAGAATGTTTTTGAGCAACATGTAAGTCAGTGAGTGTCAAAATGTTGCTTGTTTGAGGAATTTATATTATTAGTGCATTTTAGACACACCAGGCAATGTTTATTATGTGACCAAACACATCCCTACTCCCTAGATTCTAGGCATAGAATGAAAATCATTTGTTGTGGACACAGGAACACACTCACATGCTAATCAGAAATGACCATCACCAAGCACACAATGGATCCAGTCATGATGTTGTATTATCCGACTCCAAATGCAAGTGAGGGCATGAAATGACGAGTATCTTGGGGCAATTAATATTTGCCTTGCAGAAAGATTATCACTTTTCGAAGATAAACTGGGTTGTTTTGACTTTAATTATTGATTATTTGTGGGCATCCGTTAACAATCATCCCCCATAGAATTATACAAGGCAAAATAAAGGTGTATAGTCCTATGAGTACTGAAATGTGTGTAGTCTCGCAAGCGAGATTCAAGAATCTCTGCTCCACACACATCTAAGCATGTCAAAGGAATGATGTCAAAATTCCAAGGACAAAACTGACTACATCTTTCGAGGCTTTGGCCTTCAAGGAAGCATTTTGATTATAGTGAGATGGAAGGGCCGGCGTTCACTTGTTCTCACTTGGGTTATTTTCAGATGTTTTGAAAGCAAGAAAGAGGATTTGTGACTTAGGAGTCTAGATTTTTGATTCTTCATAAAGAAGAAGAACATACTCTCCTATCCATGCAGTTTTATCCTATAAAGCACATACAACAAGTTTATTCCCTCAGATTTTGGAACTCAAGAATTAATCCCCCATAGCGAGTATCTGATTTTCCAACTTGGGAAAAGAGCATAATCCTCTATTTGGACCAAGAATTGTGTTTAAATATGATTATTTAAGTGCCTATTTTAAGAATTGACAAAAGCACTTTTGAGCAAGTTTTAAAGTTCATTTACCCCAAATACTAATCAAATTTTAACTTAATTTTTGAGTTTATGATTTTCCATGGAGGAAAAGAGCATAATCCTCTAGTCAAGTTAGAAAATGATAGAAAATGTGTTAAGTTCCTAAAACTAATGCAATATAGTTAGGTTGATCGCTTTAGACAAACTGCAAACCACTAGTTAGTAGTTTTTCTCCATCTTTTTGATCAAAAAGTCTTTGACAACATTCTACAATAAATCATTAGGCTGCTCAACATCCAAAAACATGCAAGGTTAGTAGATTAGTAATCAAATTTCAAAACATGCAAAACAACTAACCAATTGTGATATCCTTTCCCAAATACGATGCAAGAAATATAGTATGCGATTAAGGATCCTAGATGCGAGCCTTTGCAAATAAAGGTGATGCAGGATTCACTGGATGCGATGGAAGATTAGCAGGATGTGATTAAGGAAATCCTAGATGTGAGGCTCTTTCCCATATGCAAGATTTTTCTCCACAAGGTGACCCTTGGTCACTAAATGCGACTCTGCATCAGAAAACAAAGAGCACAAATGAGTGAAAAATGGCTTTAAAATGATGATAAATTTGGGGTTCTACCCCACGGTGGGCACCAAAAATGTGTGTGTATTTTTTGGACCTGCATGCTGCAACACAACACTTCAATATGTCATTATATTAGTGATCAAAACATGAAACATTGAAAGAAAAGCACAAATAAATCGCCAAAACCGATGTGTTTCTTCCTATCTAAGAAGAGTATGATAAATGCTATAATTTCCCTAAGATTATGTATAAATCAGAGACATATACAAGCTTAGAATGGAAGATTCAATGATAAATGAAACTAAATGCCAATGCAAAGTTCATTTTAGTGCTCCAAAATAATTTTATGAAATTATATGAAACTATGAACTAAGAATGCATTTTGATTTCTAGAAAATTAGAGTAGCATAAGATTACTAAGATTAGGGAACAATTGAGCTCAAAATCCATTCATTTTATAGAATAATTTGAGGAATGAGTGGTTGAGATTAATTTATGAAGAGAGCTGGAGATTGAATCTTTGGTAATCCATGTGAGTGATCCAAGTGATTTAACTCACATTGGCTAATGGATTGAATTTCTTTCCATGTGCAAGTGAGGAGTTGTAATTAGGAGATTTATTTAATTCCTCTTTAATTAATTACTTTAGCCATGTATTTAATTATTTTGATTTGATTTAAATAGGATAATGTAATTAATGTAAGTTAGTGATGAAATCACTTTGATTTTAGGAGATTAAATTGATCTTAAAGAATTATGTCAATATTTGAATAATTATCTTGACATAATTAGGGGTATGATCACACTTAGGGCAAATAGGGTCTCTGGTTAGAGTAGACCAAATTAGGGTGGTTACAATGAAATAGAGATATCTACATGGTGAAAATGAATGACTTTGGAATTGTTGTTAAAGAGGGAGATAATGTTAAATTATAAAGAGGGAAATATTAAGTTACACAGACAAGAAAGAGGGAGAGATCTATCCAAGAGGGAGCTGATATTTGCATTGGAAGAGAATCAGAATGAAGCTAAGGACATTAATGAAAATATGTTAATAGAACATACTTTTTGGATTGTATGGTAGCTATGCATGTGGTGCTTCCATCAATGCCAAAAAGGGAGATTGTTGGAAGCTACAATTGAAATAATTGTTTTATTTTCATTGATGTTTTGATTAAGTAAAAGCAGGATTTGAAAGTTCCCAAAACCTTGTAGAAAATATCAAAAGATAGGCATAGCTGATCTGTGAACAACCAAAAGATGAAAAAAGGGAAAGGCTAGGGCCAGAGGCCATACAACACAAAAAAATAGAAAAATACAGTGCTTAAGCAAAAAATATAGTAGACGGGGAGAACCCAAAAGACAACAGCTAAGATTCCATCAGTTCTTTGGCCTGCTCAGCGAGGAGCTCCATGTTTCCCACAGAGATCCTAAGGTCTTCAAGCTCTGTGTCTTTCTTCTTAATACTGGCCTGGGTACAGATGCTAGAGCCCACGCCCTCTTTGGGCTCCTTGTTCTCCTCCCCCCTATTAACCTCAATCCTGTCTGTTAAGCTCTTGCATTGTTCAATAGAGACTTTCAGGATATTGAAGGTTTGTTCACTTATCTTTTTGAGCATCAATTCCATTTTCTCCACTTTTCCCTCCAGAGTAGAAATGTGGGCCTCACTATTGTTTTTCTCAGCATCTTTGCTCATATTGTTGATCTTTTCCTCCATAATCAACACTTTAGCCCCCATCTCTCCAAAAGCTTCCCCTTTGTTGATAGCTTCGGTCCAATTCTTTAGATTGGTTTCCATTGGTTCTTCACCAAAGGTCATGACTTTAACCATATTCACAATCTTCCATTGCTCCTGAATCTCAGCCTTCATGTTCACAGTATCCTGTGCTATGTTTTCCATAAACCTGCCCAAGAAAAGAATGCTATCTTTCTATTCCGTGCCAATGTTAAAGGTATCCTTTTTGACCACTGAAGTTGCAAATTTGTCCTTCCCTTGATTACTCTCATATTTTTCCTCAATTTTGCTTGAGTGTTATCTCCAT
This sequence comes from Thuja plicata, assembly GCA_018584345.1. Classification (NCBI taxonomy): domain Eukaryota; kingdom Viridiplantae; phylum Streptophyta; class Pinopsida; order Cupressales; family Cupressaceae; genus Thuja; species Thuja plicata. The sequence goes on along the minus strand of MU227861.1, from coordinate 1,156,905 downwards.
TATCGATATTCTTACCCTGCTTCTCCTTATTCTCTAGGCTCTCATAAGCTGGTTCCTCATCATCCAAGGAAATTAGGATACCCTTATTCTTCTTTTTCCTTCTGGTGACATGAGCTTTTTCCTTGAACCAAGCTTTCCTTTTCTTGTTCTTCTTAGGTTTGTTGTCTTCTTCGTCAGTTCTTAAACCCTCCAAATTAGAATCCATCTCAGCATACTCCAATTTTTTCTTTGGAGCCCTCTTTGAAGAGCTACCCTTCATACTGCCAACCCCTCTACTACTAGTAGTGTTCATCTCGTCCTCAGTGTCATCTTCAAATTTTTCTGCCAAATCTTCATCTTCGGTTTCCACATCATTAAGAATGTTACCCTTAACCACAGTTTCTAAATTTTCCTCATTTTTAGCACATCATATATCAGAACCATCAGACCCTGATGATAAGCATGATCCCCAAAAGGGTCACTCTAGAAATCTCTCATCGTAACATTCAAAGAACTCATGAGATAAAAAGGAATACTCATAACCTCATTATGCCTAAAATGGTTCAAGATAACGAAATGATGCCCATAGGCTCTCAAAAATCTCCCATCAAGGTTAAGATAACTAATAGCAGCATATAAAAAAAAATGCCAAGGATGGATGATATTTGTAGGACTGAAAAAACCCCCTAACTTCTTGGCCAATCTGTCCGCTTCTTCATCATTCTCTGGGAATCTCTCACAAGCTTATTAAGAGTAGCTACGGTCATGGTAGAATTTCATCCCTTCCATAGGTAAGCCCATTGCCTCTATGATTAGTTCCTCATTGATAATAATCCATTTATTATTGAAGTATATCTTCCCTTTCTTCCAATTTCGCATAAAAAACTGGTAATAGCAGGGTTACACCCGCGCAAATTCTCCATGTAAGTTGCAAAATTACCCTTCTACACAATATCCCAGACTTCCACATTTTTCTTCCATTGACTACAGTCTGATGGCTCATGTGTTTTCTTGCTTCCACCCATTCTGTTTCTGTTAACCTTGTCTTTCTGATTTTTTTTGTGCTTTGTTTCACCAAATTTCTCCTTTATAATAATGTGATCTGCAACTTTCAAAAACACCCAAAATCTGTGTTAAATAGCATGTCAAAATCAAGTAGCATTGAAGAGGATGACCACATCATAATTACACCTTATAACACTCATATTAGCTGCAGTCATTTAATTAATTTTTTTTAACTTCTCTGAATTTCGTAGATCATCTCCTTGTGCATAAGGGATTTGATATCGTACGACAAACTAATTTCATTCTGCCATGTAAAGATATGATTATTTTTACACAGATAATTAGCCACCCAGTCAGCACTTTCATTACCTTCACAGTACACATGTGTAATAATACATTTGTTCATAGTCTTAATTATAGATTTTGCATTATCAATTATATTGCTGATTGACCATGAAGGGTTAGAAATATTATTAAGGGCCTTTAAAATATTCAGGGAATCCCCTTCTAGCCAAACATTATTACAGTTGTATTCTTTAGTTAAGAGAAGACCATTGAGAGTAGCCAGAGCCTTTGCCATATGTTTATTTTGAACATGAATTGGAATTGCCCTCATCGCTTTACATTGTCCTCTCTCATCCCGGATGACCACCCCACATCCAGCTATACCAGGATTACCTTTTGATGCCCCATCAAAGTTGATCTTAGTCCATCCCATCAGAGGGCATTCCCATATAACCCCCTCTCTATTGTTTTTATGATTCATTATTCAAATGAATTCCCCATCTTTTAAGAGTAGCACAGTCCTCTTCCCCTTTAGGATCACCTTTAATCTTCATAATTTTGAGATTCTTAGTTATCATACTCTGAATTTTCCTGTATAATATTTTTGAGGGAGTAGCATTTTCTCTAAAAAATTCTTTCGTTTCTTTACTTCCATATCGCCCAAGTAATGTGGGGGAGGGATATATTCCATATATTTCTTATACAGTCATTATTATTATTGATTTCCCAAGAATTGAACATATTCTGAATATCAGAAGGTAAAACCCAGTCCATATTAAATGCATTCATCCAATATGACCAAATCTCATTAGCATAGCTCCAGTGAATGAACAAATGGTTAACCATTTCTTCCTCCTTCCTACACATAACACACATGCCTGACTTAACATTACCCCTTTCCACCCAGCAATTTTCTTATGAAATTTATCCACAACGAAGCTCCAGATAGAATTAGGAGGATTAAGCCCGAGAGGGAGACCTAGGTAGGTCGTAGGGAGCTGGCCAATTTGGCATCCCATAATTATTCTTATTTTATGTTGTCTATACTCAGGGGTATTAATGAAATAAATAAAATTTTTATTCTAATTGATAAACTGACCAGTAGCCTTTCCATAATTGTTGAGGATCTTTCTAAGATTTTGAGCTTCATTTATAGTAGCATCAGCCATAAAAATAGAGTCATCCACAAATTGCTGGTGGGAGAAAATATGATTGGAAGATGAAGGATTTAACCGTTTAAGACCTCCATTTATAACTACACTGTCAATATATCTCCCAAGGCATTCTGTAATGATCAAAAACAAAACCAAAGAGAGGGGATCTCCCTGCCTCATACCTATGGAAGATTTAAAAAAAGGGGAGGGAGCACCATTCACTAAAACTTAGAAAGAGGGAGAAGTAACCAAATGCATGAGAAATTTGATACATTTAGTGCTGAAACTAAAGGAAAATAAAGTTTTATGCAGGAAATTACAGTCAACTCTGTCATAGGCTTTCGAGAGATCAATTTTTAGGATAAAACCATCTTTTCTAGCCATAGTCAATGAGTGGATGTTTTCGCGGACAATGATAATAGAATCTAATATCTATCTACCTAGGATAAAGCTTGTTTGTTGATGAGCTATGATCTTAGGAAGAAGATTAAGGAATCGAGAGGTGATAACTTTTGAGACAATCTTATAGGAAAAGTTACAAAGACTAATAGTTCTAAAGAGATCCATTGTATCAACCACTTCCTTCTTCAGAATAAGAGAAATAAAAGTACCATTCATTTCCTTGAGAATTCTCTTAGAGCCAAAGAATTCTTTGACAACATCAGTAACATCCTTTTGAATAATTTCCCAATAATATTTAAAGAAAAACATAGGGAAACTGTCAGGGCCAAGGGATTTACTACCTTCGAAGGAAAAGACAACAGATTTAATCTCATCATTATAAGGGATGGTACTGAGAAGCAGATTGTCAATCTCTGTCATAATCTTAGGTATACTCTCCAAGAGGATCAATCGAAGGTTCTGGTCAAGTTTCTCTTCCTGGGAGAGTAAGTTATGAAAAAACTTCTTTGCTTCCTTGGTGATATCCTCCTCCTTATCCACATTTCTACCTTAAAGTTTTAGTTTAGATATTCTCTTGGTAGGCTTAGGCATAGTAGCAGTCATGTGAAAGAACTTAGTATTTTTGTCCCCCTCGCTAAGCCATGTATTTCTTGATCTCTGTTTCCAAAAGATTTCCTCTTTGTGTGCTATATCATGGTATTTTATAAGAATTTCAATTTATTGTTCTTTGGGGATTTTGGTATACCCTTCCCTTTGTATATAGTCATGCACATCCTTGAGCTTAGTCATGATATCCATCTTGGATGAAAAAATGTTGCCAAAAGTATCTTTATTCCATTTCTTAATGTTATCTTTAACATGTTTGAGTTTATAGGTCAGTCTATACATTGTCGTTCCTTCTATCTTAATCTTCCACCATTCATTAATTTTAAGATGCATATCAGGATGAATAGTCCACATTTTTTACAATCTGAATGGATAGTTCCTAGCTTTAGTTAGCGAATCAGCAATGAAAGACAACGGGTAATGGTCAGACCCAACTCTGATAAAAGCAATTAGAGAGCAGTTGTAATTCTTGAACCAATCATTTGAAATTAAAGCTCTATCTAATCTTATCTGAATAAGATCATCACCCATCCTCTGGTTGGACCAAGTGTAGTTGATTCCTTGAAGATCAATATCTGTGAGAGCTTGACTGGAAATAAAGTTCATCAAATCAATCCTGCTGTCTAGATTAGGTTGAGATCCTCCAATTTTTTCATCTTCCTTAAGAGGAGTATTGAAATCTCCCATAATAATCCAGCTATCATTCTCAAAGGTCTTCCTAGCCATATCCATTTTAATCCAGAAAGATTTACGACCACTCTTAGTGTTAGGGTCATAAATAATAGTAAGCATCCAAGAAGTTCCCTCCTTAATATGATGAAACCTAATACAAGCCATATTATTATCCTGTATGATCACTTCACCTTTAATAATGTCTCAATTTCAAAATGTTACAATACCACCTCAGGCCCCTTCCGAGCTACCTCCACTGCAACAATTATTTTGGTAAAACTTAAGCTATTCTACTTTTTCCTTAGACATCTTAGTTTCCTGAATAAGAATAATTTCTGGTCTATTATCTCTAACCAAATTATGAATGAGATCCTGCTTATGAGGGTTGTTTAACACTTAAATATTCTTATTTTCATTTATGTTAAACCTTAAGTGGTAAGACAATTTCTATCTATTAAAGTGCCATATCATTTGATTGATGAAGAAGATTTGAAAAGAGGAGATAACAAGAAGACCTAGTGAAATGGTTAAGTTATGCGAAACTACAATGGGTACTTGATTAGTTGGCACATTGACAAGATAATGTGTTTATCTATAACACTAAGTGAGGTAAGGCAGACTAAAAGCTTAGTCTTGATCGAGCAAAAGAGCAAAAGATTAAGGAACTTAAGTTTAAGTCGAGTAATGCTAGTGTTGACCGAGCGCCAGTACAAGATGAGTTATATAGTGTTGACTGAGCATCAATATTTACCGAGTTATCCAGTGATGACTGAGTAGAAGAACAAAGTGATGACCAAGTGCTAGTATTTTATAGTTTGTGAAGGAATCGAGATTCCTAGTCGACATAGTTGAATTCTTGGGATATGTGAAGCATGTTGAAGATAAGGTTGAATGACATGGAGAATTTAATGCATGATTAAACATTTCTATGCATGGATTCAAGGATTTTTGAGAAGTATCTAGATAGATAGAAGGAGAAAAAAATGTTGGAAGGATTCATTGGATCTGACCAAACCCTAAGATCTACGGTGACATTTAAGTGTAAAAAGATCAAGATACCTATTTAAGGAGGTATAAGAATAACCTAATTGTAGGTTATAATAGAGAGGTTGATTCAATTGATTGGCTAACTAAGCATAAGGCAGAGAAGGCTGAGAAGAGCAAAGAAGAATTGCAAAGTTGTGATTGATTGAAGGATTTACAACCAGATCAAAGATGGAGATGATAATGAAGACCATTGAGTGGATTAGCATTTGAGATACAGTAAATCTATATTTGCAAAGTGAATTGTATGTTTCATATCAAACTTGATGTTACTTTCTAACCATTGTATCAGTTAAAATCCTTTAATCAAGGTTAACCTAACAGTCATTTGTAAATCCTTTAATCAAGGTGACATTCTAATGGAATGTTTTTAAGTCCTCTAACCAGGCCACTTCTAACATGGTGATTAAATCCTTTAATAGGGTCACACCTAAGAGTATGTATTGTAACCTTTAATAGGGTTGGCTCCTCACAGAGCTCACTTCAGAAGAGTGAAAAAATGGTAGCATGTTACTGATGGTTTTTCTTAAATTGGGTTTCCTCGTGAAATCCTGACATCATACTTGTGTGAATTTTATTTGATGTGTTTTATTGTTAAGATTTTTATATTCTGCAAGTTGATTACTTTAGGAAAGTGAACTGCAAGTTTATGTTACTAATTATACACTATAGAGATTGAGTGGGTTGTTGAGTAGATTTGAGTTGGTTGAAGTGTTTAAAAGTTCAATTGGTACATCTATACTTGAGGATAACTTATTCACCCCCTCTTAGTTATTCTAAATCATTCTAAAAATTGACTATACCAAATGATGTTCCATCATCTAAAGATTTCCTTTTCCATATACTATTCATCTTATTTCTTACATCTTCAACATTTAGTTTTTCTTTGTCAATTGTCTCTTCCTCGGTTGGAGCTTTACCTCGGTACCTACAGTCTTTGGCTAGGTGACTTACCTTATGAAAATGAAAGTATGCCATACCAGGACTTCTCCATGTTGTTATTTTGTCTTTGATTGTGGTAACTGTAGGTTTGAAGGGGCCCCAAAACCCTTTAACAAAGCTATAGAAAGATAGACAATCTAGCACTAAATGACAACAATCTGTCACAGTATCTGAGAGAAACAAAAAAGGGCTTTACCCCAGATTACAAAGTGAAAAACAAATCCAAAATGAGAAACACTTTAAACATAAAGAATTCCAGTGAGGTGGGTGCCAGGAACCTCCTAGCAACAATCTTAGTCCAAAGTTTTGACAAACTCTTCAAATTCCACCATCTAGTTTAGAATATTCTAAATCAAATTTCTCAGATTGGCGAAGTCTATAGCTTGGGATGTAGACTTATTTCTGGTGCTTGATCTAGTTCTGGAGCTAGGGCCTGACGACTGAATATCATGTTTTCCATCTTCATCATCATTAGCTTTGTCAGTATTATTCCCTTCTAGCAAAGCATACAGGGCTTTCAGATTGTCAACTATTGTTTTCTTACCCTCATTAGTCAGGGTGATCAGCTTCTTCATCATGATGTCATTATTGTTCACTTTCTCTATGACCGGTTTTATAGTGTTGTTAATAGCATTACAAATTTTTTCCTCCATCTTAGTAGAGTTATAAGTTACATTCTCAAGAATATTCTTTCCTTTTTGATACATCTCAACATCACTCTGCATTTTGTCGATGATCTCCTCTCGCAGAGCATTCCTAGCCTACAAAGCTTTAATCCTAGTGCGCATGTCTTGGATATCTTCATGAACCCACTTATCAATATTATAACCATACATAGCTTTGTTTCCCGTGGCTTGTAGCACACTGATATTAGTGACTCTTTTGACCTTGAAATCCTGATCCCACAGATCTTCCTCTACGCTTCTCTGATTCTACATTTTCTCTCCCATCTCATCATTCTCTCACTTAGGACTCTCAAGAGGAGTAGAATTAATCTCATAGTCTGCATTATCATTGTGGTCTTCCTTATCTAAGTCAACAATATCATTTTCAACTTGGGTTTCCTCTTCCTTACACCCCAAAATTTCAGTGATAATTTCCTCATCAGTAGTATTGAAAGTTTTTTCACTCTTAGTTTCCCTTTCCTCAAGGTCATTAGCATACTCCTTCAGAGTATTATCCAGATTGTCCACTTTATTGTTATCTTTTTCTTTATCATTCTCCTTTTCCTAAGGATCATCAACAAACTCCTTTTGAGTATTATCAATGTAAACTTCCATAATGTTGTTAATTTGGTCGACAAACTCCTTAGGGATTTCCTTACCAGAGTCATTCATTGCCTCAACAACAACATTGTTTTCCACTTCCATACCTTTATCTGGTTCCATTTGGGCGGGAGTAAAAAAATCAGAGATTTATCTCTTACTCTGTTCCCCTTTTTCCATCTCTTCTTCCTCTGAGGAAATATCTTCCAGGTTATCCTCCAACCTCATACCTTCTACCTCATAAAAAATAGAAATCTTAGTATCAATTTTAACAGGACTCACCTTTCAGTACTTTTTACTCCAAGCGGTGTTATATTTCTTCTCGGAGGAAATTTTAGAGCTCTTTCTCTTAGTGTTACTAGGCTATTTGAGAATCAGCTTAGAAATATGTTCTATGTCATACTCTGGATTGAGAAGAATGAGCCCCTCATGTAGAAAATGGGTTGCCCTAACTTTATGTTCCACAATACTCTGATTAAGAGAACTGAGAAGATAAAATGGAAAGGAAACCCTTGTTTTATGCCTGAAATGATTCACCAAATCAAAATGAATTGTAAACCATAGAATACCTACCATCCAGGGTGAAGTATTCCATAATATCCCTAAGGAAAAAGGCCCAAATTCATTTGACATTAGTCAGGTTCACATAGTCAACATTACCTTTCACCAACATTGCCCTCTCCTTGTCAGACTAAGGGAAATATTTGTACGCCTTGTTTCCCACCTTCTTGTCTTTAGAGTAGTAAATAACCTTAAGAGGGAGCCCTTTAATCTCAGCCAGAAGGTCAAGAGTTAGAGTGAAGGATTTTCCCACTATGTTCACCGTGCCATTATCCCACCCTGCAACAAAATCCCTAGTACTTTCTTTGTCATTTCCATGTTGTTCTGTTGTTTCTACCATGCATCAACATGCAATTTTCTGCAATATGTCCATATCTCCCACATGTTGTACATGATATTCTTGTGTTTTAGTCCCTTGGTATTGATGTTCCTTGTTGGTTTCTTGGTGTATTATGTTGGTTAGGTACCCATTTATCATTCTTTCTTTGTGACTTGCAATCTTTAGACTTATTACCATATTTATTGCAAGTATTGTAGTAGCCATTTAATTTTTCCTTCCATGCATTGTTAGAAATCCTTGATCTATATTCAAAATATTGATGACCATACTTATTGCAATGACAATAATAACCATCAAATTTCAGAATGCTCTGTGATTTACCTCTTTTTCTTCTGCAAACATTTGTTTGACAAGGTTTCCCACAATCATAGCAAGTTGGATTCTTTGTCTTCGGTGGGGAAGTAGTATCTCGATTGTCAGGTTGGTTAGAGGACTCTCTTTACTCGATAGTGCTATTTTCAGTGAATCCAAGTCTAGTTTTATCTTTCGGTTGTTTCTGACTTCTACATTGTTCATACAATGTCCTTAATTCCTTAATAATTCTTCATTACATTTCAACACTTCATTTTCTTCCTTTTCTTCTTTAAGTTCTCTAGGCAATCTCTCAATCTCATAGTTTAATTTTTGATTCTCAAATTCCTTTCTTTTTATCTCTTGATTTCCACTCACTAGTTGGTCGGTTATAGCATAATGAGTTTGGGTCATTCTCAATATCTCATTATATTTTTGAATTAGTCCTTCCTTAGTTTTCCTCTTGTCTTATTCTACCATCCTTTGAGCACCTTCAACTATTCTTATATTTTCAAGTATCTCACCCATTTTAATTCATTGTGCCTCCTGATCTTTCTTTATTAGGTTCAACTGCTAGGTAAGTGCATCATTCTTTTCCATCAATTCTGTAATAGCTATTTTAGATTCATCATTAAGACTTCCTTCAGATGTTGTCTCAAGTACATAAAAATGTTCTTGTGTAGACCTCAATACATCACATATGTGCTTTCTCACTCTTAGTGACTTTTCCAAATTTCTTCTTAGATCATTAATCATCTCTTGTGCAATTTCCAATTCAAATTCAAAACTGTCAATCTTCTTAGCTTGCCTAAAAAAATCCATAGCTATGATCTTTTACTCTCAGGTGGTTAAACCCTTATCTCAAGAGTCCAAGCTTTGATACCAATTTTTGGGTTTAGTATGGAAATTTAAGTACTAAGAGGGGAGGGGTGAATCAGTGCTTCAAAAAATTTTAAAATATAATATGAACATTTACCGAGCTGAATAAATTATAGATAAACATTATAAAATAAATAAATTAAAGAATGAAAACATAGCTCATAACACCATGATTTTTGGTCACATAGAAATCCTTGTTTAGAGGGAAAAACTGCAGTGGGGATGACACCCACAATCCTTCACTACTACAGTAAAAAGGTTGCTAGGTTAGAGCTACAATGTTTAGCTACTTCTAATAGCTTACCCTATTAGGAGTACAAAGAGACTTATACAGTCTACCATGCTAAAGGATTTTACAATCTCTAATATAATAAATGTACCCTATTAAAGGATTTCCAAACACTAAGACCTATTAGGGCCTACCCAATAATAAGATTTACACTCTTCTTCACATAATAAAACTCAATACATATATATCTATGAAAATGAATCAACACATTCTATTCAGACTTTCTATGCTCAATGATTTCTTTATCTCATACTACACTTGGTAACATCAAACTTATTCATCTTCTTTGTTATGCTGTAACTACTTTGCACTTGGTGCTACTCTTTGACACTTAAAATTTTCTTAACTTTTTCCTGCATTGATTTCAATCAACTTCATCCTTTATATAGATAATGTTTTTGCCTCTTAATCTTATTGATTAGGTTTTCCTTCTTTTACTCTCAACCGTTAGATCATCCTTATGAAGAGATTCAATGTATTTGTTACTTGGGGAACCATGTAAGCATTACCTCAGAACTTGAGCTTTTCTTGGAAGTAACATCATTACTTTTTTCCACCTTATCTTTACCATAGATCATCACCTTGGATTTTTTCAATCATAGATCTTGTAACTAATTTCTTCTTTGTCTTTGGAACCTTTTAGATTACTGTGGTTTTTCCTTAAATGTTGATCTGATCCAGAAACATGAGGAAATAAAGTATATGGGAGCAATAATCTCTCTAATAGAAGTTTTGCAACATAGGATTGATATCCTAAAGAGTAAAATAAGTGTATTTCATAGCCTACATATTTGTTTAAAAGGTGTTGGTGATATATGTGTTGATGCTTTGTTTCTTTTGGAACCTTTATAGAATAAGTGGTCAGGGAGGAGTGTGTTCATGGAGAAATTGGATACTGCCATGAAATAAAAAGATGATATGCCTGATAAGATAAGGAAAACTAAAGACATGGTGAAAATTGTAAATTCTTTGCCTGCAATATTTAAAGGAAAGGACCTACTATCAAAGGATAAATTGAAGGTTTTGGGTGAAAATCACCAATCTATTATTTCCCCTATTTATGATAAGGATGGTAATGTTAGGATTGAGTAATACTAAGAGCGGGGGGGGCGACTCAGTATTACAACACTTTAAATTAAACTTAAACCAATCCCAAATAAACAATAAGCTTATTGAAATGAAAAGAACATACAAAAATAACACATAACTCATAACACCATTATTTGTTGTTGAGGAAACCCTAGCCAAGGGAAAACCCTGGTGGGGATGGTACCCACAAGCATGCACTAAAGTATAGTGTCCATGTTAGTATACCTAGACCTGTTAGGAGCTGAATATTACATATTACAATTCCTTGTTAAAGGAATAACAACCCCATTAAAGGTATAAAACACCTTGTTAGGGGACAACTGAGCTTACAACTCTTACAACAAAACTTATGTTACAAAGTGTTCTTAGTAATGAACAAAACACGCATCTGCAATTCTTAGATAGTTCAAATCATAGTTCTTCAATGATCTCTGTCAACCTCTTCTCTCGCATCTGCCAATCACATACATACATATCCTTTCTTATCTCCTCATCACATCATATATCTTTGCTTTACAAAAATTCTTCATATATATATATATATATGCACTAAATAGACTAATTAATGTTAGTCAGTTGTTAATTGATTCATAGAGAACTAAAGTGAAGATCATGGAAGACACCTTCCAAGATGTACTTGAATTGGTGAGAAAGCACTAAAACTCTATATTTTTGTAAATTTTGGAT
>MU227861.1:1119626-1136689 GCA_018584345.1 Thuja plicata | reverse complement strand
ATCTAGGTATGATGGTATTCAATTTTTCTATAATAAAAGTTTCTCAATGATGAAATAAATTGCTCAAATAAGTTGGAATTCAAAGCTGGTTAAAAATAAATTCAAGTTTCAATCAAGATTCATTATTAGATATTCATTCTCTCATTTTCCTACCTATCATTACTAACAATTCTATATGTCAGTCCTAACACCAGCTGTTTCTTATTGTGTGTTTTATGTACCAGGTTCTTGTTTGTAAACCCATAACATCAAATTTGAGTTATTTATTTTGAAGTTATTTTTCTTGTTTGAAATCACATTTCCCATTGGTATCTTTGAAACATAAATGTTGAATCCGAAATTGGGATAATAATTAATTGAAAACTCTATGCTAAATCTACTTTCTCTTAGTCATAACTTAATCACCAAAACTATAGTTTGACATTCTCACAGAATTGGTCCCTCTTTTACAAATTCCAATTTCTAATCCACACCTCATAACCAGTTCAAATTTGAATGTTTTTGGGAACTTATGAATCAGTTGGGAGCAGTATTGCATAATTTTGGTGAGCTAAATGGATTGGACATGAGTCTTGGGGATTTTTGAGGTGGTCAACTACATGTTTCCATTAGTTTGACCCCTTATTTCACTTGAGTTTCATTCATTCTCAACCTTTATGGGTTTTGAGTTATATACTAATTGTGGCACATTTTTAGGGGGTTCTTTCTTTTGGCCAAATTTTTGGACATTGAAAATTTTGGTAGATTGTATTGAGCACAGATTATAGAAGAGTTTTTCATGATTATTTGATACAGATACAGGTTCCTTCTCAGTTATTTTTGTGTTGAGCATTAATTGTGGTTATTTGATTAAAGTGTTGTGTATTGCTTTTAATTCTTCAAGCCCTTTTTATTGTTAGATGTAGAATTTGATATAGATTTGTGCAGGTCTATGATTGTGTCTTCCATTTTGATGCTTGAAATTGAGAAAATAACATTGTTTTCCTTTCAAGGCATCTTATTACTTGGAATTTTCATAAGAATCTCTTTTTCATAACATATGTGATTGAGATTGTGACTATTTTAGCTTCTTCAAAAGGGTATTTAGTGAGATTTATCAGCTGCTAGTCTGATTATTCATTTGGTGCATCACCCATTAGGTCTCAAGTTTACATTTCACAAGAATATCCTTTTATCCCTTTCCTTATTCAAGTTAATTTCAGGTGAGTATCATTAAGGAACCAACCTAATAGTAACAAAGATTCACTACCACCATAGATCACCAACACTTTGAGAGTATTTCCATGTTCCAAAAGGATAGCTATATTTCACTTTTTTTCTAATGGCGCAATCCCGATTGACAACATGTACAATCATAATTTTTTTCAATCAAATCATCCTCTCTCAATATTATTCACACTAGCATGAGTGTTTGAAAATAGACAATTTAATAAGAAATCTAAATCCTACTCCTACTCACACAACTAAGAAATTAAGATGTAGGGATTGTTTTGGATTAGAGAAAAATAGGGTTTTGAAGGGGCCCCACAACCCTTTACAACAGAACTAAAGATAAAGCATTAAAACCTTGAAATAGACCAAACCACAAAAAACACAAACACCTAGCAAAAAAGATAACATCACTGCTAAACTGGTACCACATTAGAAATTGGTACCATGTTAGAAATTTATCTTGCATAAGCGATGACGCTTATGAATCCAACTTTTAAGATTTTTTGCAGCTCCACTTTGACTAATAATGCCACATGTAGGTGAATATTTCTTAGTTTTTGTTTGAAAAGTTTAATTCAAGGAGCTATAGATAAGTGATCCATTATTAACTCGGGATTGAGTCCAGGAATATCAGTATAAGACCATGCAAAGTTGATCTTCTTCTCTTTGAGGAATTTAGTAAACTGTATCTTTTCTTCTTCTGATAATGATTGTGCTAGGTGAACAAATTGAGGAGCTTCTATTGTTCCCAAATTAACTGGTTGTGTTGGTTCTATCAGTACTAAAGATATTTCTTGAAAGTACTCAGGGAGGATATCAAGAACCTCATCTTTTGGCACCTCTGGGAGGTTTTCACCATCAGATACATCTTTTATTTTTACTATTTTAGAATCTGATACTGCCACAATGTGTTTTTCACCATCAGTTCTTTATTTCTTTTTATTTTTCAATTTGTGACTAAGAAACTTGATATCCTCCTCTGTTAGGTTCACACTCCTTGCATTGGTGGAATAAAGATAGGGTTCACAAGCATTCAGATAACAGGCCAGAGTATAGTCATTGGGAAAGTTCATGATAGGAATAGGGTCTGAATTGGTCCAATCAATAAGGTCAGGGTTTACCAAGGATAATGATTCAGAGTTTTGTAAGGATAGAATTGCGTCAACGTCAAGACTATTAATTGACAAGAAATGTTCTGTTAAGTCAGCTTCTATAGTGTTTAGATCATGAAGAGTCGAATAGTCATTATTAGGGTCATTATTAGTAATATGTGAAACTAACTCTAGAAACTCAATAGTTGAGATTTATCTTTCATATCTTATCATATTGAAACTTATATATTGTATCCTTTGAATTTCTTCTAGACCTAGTAAGACATCGATGTCTTTATCAATTATCCTAGGCATTTCTATTTCATCTGATTCTGTAACAAAAATTGTGTTAAGGGAAGTGTTAGAACTTTCTCCTCTCTCCAATAGAGGTTAAAATTTATGGATTACATCTACCTCAATATCCATGGTAGAATTAGACATTTGATCCCATTCATAATCATGCGAGTTTGTGATTTTTTCATTAGATTTGTTTAAAAAATCAGCAATAGTTACCTGATGTACCCTATTAGCCATTTGTGGAACAAAGTGTGGTAAATCTAGGATATGTGAAATTTTCACCAATTGCCCCCAGTTAGGATGTACATATTGTTGTTGAGGTATTTCTTCATGAGGTTCTTTTGGCTGTTGGACTTTTGGAGAGTCTTCTTCTTCTTCTTATTCTTCTTGGACATCAGTTTGTGATAACAAAGGAACATGATGCTCTAGTTGTGCTACACAAATAGGTACATATCTTTCTCCTTGATATTTTGGATCTCCAGTACCAATGTGTAGTAATATTTCATATGTCCAAGGTACAAGTTCTATTTCTTCTTCTTCTTCATCACTTCCTTTATCAAAGATTGGACCATCTCTTGAGGTAGGGTGTTCTAAATTGTTATTGAAACCTAACCATATTTTGTCTTTAGTGTCTCTGAATTCCATGTGTATAGGCTCAATGAGTCCTTTTCCTTTATCTCCTAGATGTCTCTTCCTTTTGTATCACATTTTTTTAAGAATGTCATAACCTTTGCCATACTTTTTGGGAGACATTTAAACATGTTTTACTTCATTTTCTCTTTGTTCCTCTTTATAGAGCCAAGCCAAGGCTGCTTTATCTTCTTTTTCATCCTCTTGAGAAGTAGAGGCTCTAAGCATACCAGTTGATTTGTGAATGTCTTTTCCTTTTGAAGCAATAGGTGTAAAATATGGGGAAGACTTCCCATAAGATCTTGGACACACAAGAATGTTAGCCAATGACAGTGTCATGTCTAGTTTGTAGTCCCCCCATGCTAGTTTCTTCAAGTTTTAGTGTCTTTCCAAAGCTTCTCATCACCATGTCTTTAGAGGTTTTGGGTGGGAATTATTTTGGGACTTCCTTATTATGAGAAACCATACTATCTGCCTTAACATTGTTGCAAGTGTAGCTTGAATATGCAGGAATATTCACTTCCACCCTATTGTGTAGGAATTTGATGCATTGATGGTAAGTAAATGGAACTGCTTGCATTTCATGTATCCAAGGTCTCCCTAGTAATATGTTATAGGCCAATGGTAGATCAAGAACTTGACAAATCACATTGCGTTCAATTGGTCCTATTCTTATTGGTAAAACAATGAGCCCTTTGGATGATATTTCTTCTTCATTGTAAGCCTTGATGGTTATCTTACTTCTTGAATCATTTTTTTGTTCTGAAAGACCCAATTTATTGGTCAGATTGAGAGTACATATATTCAACCCTACACCTCCATCTATAAATGCATGTTTTACATAGGATTTATAGATCAAGACTTCAATGTGAAGAGGTTGGTTATGTGGATGAGTTAAAGATTTGTCATCTTCCTCTTAAAAGGAGAGGTAATGTGGAGCTGATATGTGATTGACCATTGACTGGAACTTGTACACATCTATGCATTTTGGAACATTTGCGGAATGTAGGGATTGTTCAAGAAATTCCCTATGCACTAAAGAGATCTTTAGTAACTCAAATATAGAAATTTGAGTAGAGGTCCTTTGCAATTGGTCTACCAAGTTATAGTTGGCAGATGGTATAGAAATAGTTTGTCTTGTCATTGTTTGTTTAGGAATTACGACAAAAAGTGATTTAGAAGATGTTTCTTATTTAGATGAAGAGTTAACCCATTTAATCATGACTTGTGCTTGGATTTGAGTTACCATGTTTGAATGTGTCGATTTGTCTTTGGCACCTTTGATAGTGATCACATTTATTGATTCGCTTTTTATGTCCAACATATTGATCACATTATCAATATGAGATTTGATGTAATTGAATTCATTTCCCTTTCCTTTAGAAGCTTCTCCCTTTTCATAATTAGGGAATGGTGTGTTATATATTGTGTGATCTTCATTAGAGGTATGTCCTTCCACTTTGATCTTTCCTCCCTCAATGAGGTCTTGTATTGTGTGTTTAAGATTAACACAATCATTATTCTTATGTCCTTTGTTCTTATGGAAGTCACAATAGGCATTATCATTCCACCACCTTGGTTTTACTTCTGGTTCCCATGGTTTTGACTCTGGTATTGTGAGGAATTTGTTATCCAAGAGAGTCTTCAAAATTGTCTGAAGAGGTTCTCCCAATGGAGTAAATGTTCTTTGAGGTCTAGATGTCCATGGTTTACTCTTGTTGGTGTCATTGTTTCTCTTGTTATTGTGGTTTTTACCTTAGCTTATTTTCTTTCTTGTAAGCTATTTGTGAGATTAAACATAGCTAGTTTAGCATTTGCATTTGATGCTTCCACCACTCCATCGCTAATAACATTTTTGTTCTTATTCCACCACTGAGGATTGTTATTATAGTTGTTAGATTTATTGTCACTTTGGAGTGTGATGTATCCTTTCTTGACCATAACATCTTCGACATGAATAACATTCTTGATCATCCTATGAAAACTAGGAGAATCTTGCATTTGTAGAGCATAGTTTATTTCGGGTACTAAGTTATTGATAAATATTTCAATCGTTTCAGATTCGGGTATTGCTATTGAGTACCTTGCAAAGATTCTCCTCCACCATTGTAAAAAGTGTGTGAAGGATTCACTCATTCGTTATTTCTTGTTGCATAGATCCATCATGGTTACATTATGTTTTATGTTGTAGGATTAATGTTGGAAAAATATTTGAATAAACTCCTCAATAGATTGCACACTTGGAGTGAATTTGGAGAACCATTCCATAGCATTTCCCCCTAGACTTCCCAGAAATAGCCTCATTAAATAGGTTGGTTCGTGCATGTACTCTATTCTTAGGGGAAAAAATTCTCTAACATGTTCATGTGGATCCATTTCTCCCATGTATTTGTCATATTTGGGTTGTGCCATGTTAGATGGGGATGGAACCATGTATATACGCTTGTCAAAAGGAAATGGACATATGTGTTCCAAAGACTATTTTTTGTTGGTTTAGTCTTTTCTTGCTTTAGTGTCACAAGTTCCATTTGCATTTGGTATAATTTCTTTTAGAGTATTGAAATAGGTGTTTGTCCTTCTTGTTCCTTCAATCTCTCAACATCATAGTCTTTAGGAAGTTTGACTCCAATAGAAGCTAAATAGAGGAATTATTTCACTTTGTCTTCTCCAATGATCTTTTCCAAACAAAGGAAAACCATGATGTCGTTCTTCTGGACTTTTTCTATCATCATGGTATTGGCTATATTTGTCAAAAGTTGCACTCTATCCGTGACAAGGTGCATCCATTTTGGGTGAGTCTTGATCAAATAGGGGATTGAGAGATGTCTCTCCTTGTTGAAACTTGAGTAATCATGGAGGTCTCTCTAAATTGTCAACAAGGTATTGTTTACGCCTTGTGTTAACCATGAAAACTGGGTCTCAACTTTGTCAAAAGTATTCCAATTATGTTAAAATGATTTCCCAATTTTCCACATAGGTGTGTCCAAGTTGTGAAAATGTATATGTTTTTGTTTAGAGTTATTGACTCCAGCATTAGAGGGTTAGAATGGCCTAATAGTGAGCTAGGAGTCAAGAGGATTTGTTGAGTGAAAAGACCACACATTTTTGGACCAATTATGAGAATCCAAAAGGACATGCAAGGTAGACTTATAAATAAGTTGTGAAACAATGAAAAGTAGACCAACAAGAGCAACAGGACCAGACTGAAGAGTAAAAAGGGTATCCAAAACTACAGAGCTTTTGATTTTGACACGTGTGAAAGTACCCACTATCCTAAATGCGACTCCTTATATGCAAGCTTTGATTTACCAGATGCGAGCTGATGTTGACTAAATGCGAGCTAGTGCAAACTAAATGCGAGCCTCTTTACCATATGTGAGCCAAAAATGACTAAATGCAAGAAACTTCCCTAAATGAAACCTTATGAAACCACATGCGAGCTAGGAATAACTAGATGCAAACTTCTGATGAGATTTGCAAGTTTCTGTCAGTTTGTCTCAAAGTACGTGAAATTTTGTTTGACACTAAAGTCTGTTTGAGACTTTCTAGAATGTTTTTGAACAACATGTAAGTCAGTGAGTGTCAAAATGTTGCTTGTTTGAGGAATTTATATACTTAGTGCATTTTAGACACACTAGGCAATGTTTATTAGGTGACCAAACACATCCCTATTCCCTAGATTCTAGGCATAGAATGAAAATCTTTACTTGTGGATGCAGGAACACACTCACATGCTAATCAGAATATGACCATCACCAAACACACAATGGCTCTAGTCATGATGTTGTATTATCTGACTCCAAATGCAAGTAAGGGCACGAAATGACAAGTATCTTGGGGCAATTAATATTTTCCTTGCACAAAGATTATCACCTTTCGGAGATAAACCGGGTTGTTTTGACTACAATTGTTGATTATTTGTGGGCAGCCATTCACAATCATCCCCCATAGAATTGCACAAGGAAAAATTAAGGTGTATAGCCCTATGAGTATTCAAATGCGTGTAGTTTCGCAAGTGAGATTCAAGAAGCTCCGCTCCACACACATCTAAGCATGTCCAAGGAATGATGTCAAAATTCCAAGGACAAAACCAACTACATCTTCTGAGGCTTTGGCCTTCAAGGAAGCATTTTGATTATAGTGAGATGCAAGGGCTTGTGTTCACTTGTTCTCACTTGGGTCATTCTCTGATGTTTTGAAAGCAAGAAAGAGGATTGGTGACTTAGGAGTGTAGATTTTTTATTCTTCATAAAGAAGAAGAGCATACTCTCCTATCCATGTAGTTTTCTCCTATAAAGAACATCAAGCAAGTTTATTCCCTTAGATTTTGGAACTCAAGACTTAATCCCCCATAGCGAGTATCTGATTTTCCAACTTGGGAAAAGAGCATAATCCTCTAGTTGGAACAAGAATTATGTTTAAATCTGATTATTTAAGTGCCTATTTTAAGAATTGACAAAAGCACTTTTGAGCAAGTTTTAAGGTTCATTTACCCCAAATCCTAATCAAATTCTAACTTAATTTTTGAGTTTCTGATTTTCCATGGAGGAAAAGAGCATAATCCTCTAGTCAAGTTAGAAAATGATAGCAAATGTGTTAAGTTCCTAAAAAAAATGCAATAGAGTTAGGTTGATCACTTTAGACAACCTGCAAACCACTAGTTAGTAGTGTTTCTCCACCTTTTTGATCAAAAAGTCTTTGACAACATTCTGTAATAAATCATTAGACTGCTCAACATCCAAAAACATGCAAGGTTAGTAGATTAGTAATAAAATTTCAAAACGTGCAAAACAACTAACCAATTGTGATATCCTTTCCCAAATACGTTGCAAGAAATACATTATGTGATTAAGGATCCTAAATGCAAGCCTTTGCAATTAAAGGTGATGCATGATTCACTAGATGCGATGGAAGATTAGCAGGATGTGATTCATGAAATCCTGGATGTGAGGCTCTTTCCCATATGCGAGATTTTTCTCCAAAAGGTGACCCTTGGTCACTAAATGCAACTCTACACCAGAAAACAAAGAGCACAAATGAGTGAAAAATGGCTTTAAAATGATGATAAATTTGGTGTTCTGCCCCACGGTGGGCACCAGAAATGTGTGTGTATTTTGTTGGACTTGCATGCTACAACACAACACTTCAATATGTCATTATATTAGTGATCAAAACACGAAAGCTTGAAGGAAAAGCACAAATAAATCACAAAAATTGATATATTGATTCCTATCTAAGAAGAGTATGATAAATGCTATAATTTCCCTCAGATTATGTATAAATCAGTGACATATACAAGCTTAAAATGGAAGATTCAATAAATCAAACTAAATGCCAATGCAAAGTTCATTTTAGTGCTCCAAAATAATGTTATGAAATTATATGAAAGTATGAACTAAGAATGCATTTTGATTTCTAGAAAATTAGAGAAGCATAAGATTACTAAGATTAGGGGCCAATTGAGCTCAAAATTCATTCCTCTTATAGAAGAATTTGAGGAATGAGTGGTTGAGATTAATTTGTGAAGAGAGCTGGAGATTGAATCTTTGGTAATCCATGTGAGTGATCCAAGTGATTTAACTCTCATTGGCTAATGGATTGAATTTCTTTCCATGTACAAGTGAGGAGTTGCAAGTGAGTGTGCAAGTGAATTTTTTTTAGCACATCCTAAATCAGAACCATCAGACCCTAATGAGAAGTGTGATCCGCAAAAGGGTCACTCTGGAAATCTCTCATCATAACATTCAAAGAACTCATGAGATAAAAAGGAATACTCATATCCTCATTATGCCTAAAATGGTTCAAGATAACGAAATGATGCTTGTAGGCTCTCAAAAATATTCCATGAAGGGTAAGATAACTGATAGCAGCATATAAAACAAAACGCCAAGGATGGATGATATTTGTAGGACTGAAAAAACCCCCTACCTTCTTGGCCAATATGTCTGCCTCTTCATCATTCTCTGGGAATCTCTCATAAGATTTTTCAAAGTAGCTACAGTCATGGTAGAACTTCATCCCTTCTACAAGTAAGCCCATTGCCTCTGCGATTAGTTCCTCATTGATAATAATCCATTTATTATTGAAGTATATCTTCCCTTTCTTCCAATTTCGCATTAAAAACTGGTAATAGCAGGGTTACACCCGTGCAACTTCTCCATGTAAGTTTAAAAATTCCCCTTCTATAGAATATCCCAGACTTCTGCATTTTGTTTCCATTCACTACAGTCTGACGGCTCATGTATTTTCTTGCTTCCACCCACTCTATTTCTGTTAATCTTGTCTTTCTAATTTTTTCTGTGCTTTGTTTCACCAAATTTCTCCTTTCTAATAATGTGATCTGCAATTTTTGAAAACACCCAAAATATGTGTGAAATAGCATGTCGATAGCAAGTAGCAATAAAGAGGATGACCACATCATAATTACACCTTATAACACTCATATTAGCTGCAGTCATTTAATTAATTGTTTTTCACTTGTCTAAATTTCGTAGATCATCTCCTTGTGCATAAGGGATTTGATATCGTACGAAAAACTAATTTCATTCTGCCATGTAAAGATATGATTATTTCTACACGCGTAATTAGCCACCTAGTTAGCACTTTCATTACCTTCACGGTACACATGTGTAATAATACATTTGTTCATAGTCTTAATTATAGATATTTCATTATCAATTATATTGCTGATCGACCATGAAGGGTTAGAAATATTATTAAGGGCCTTTATAATATTCAGGGAATCCCCTTCCAGCCAAACATTATTGTAGTTGTATTCTTTTGCTAAGAGAAGACCATTGAGAGCAGCTAGAGCCTCCACCATATGGTTATTTTGAACACCAATTTGAATTTCCCTCATCGCTTTACAGTGTCCTCTCTCATCTCGGATGACCACCCCACATCCTGCTATACCAGGATTACCTTTTGATGCCCCATCAAAGTTGATCTTAGTCCATCCCAATGGAGGGAATTCCCATATCACCCCCTCTCTGTTGTTGTTATGATAATCATTATTCAAATGAATTCCCCATATTTTAAGAGTAGCACATTCCTCTTCCCCTTTAGGATCACCTTTAATCTTCATAATTTTGAGATTCTCAGTTATCATACTCTGAATTTTTCTGTATAATATTTTTGAGGGAGTAGCATTTTCTCTGAAAAATTCTTTCATTTCTTTCCTTCCATATTGCCCAAGTAATGTGGGGGAGGGCTATATTTCATATCTTTCTTATACAGTCATTCTTATTATTGATTTCCAGACAATTGAATATATTCTAAATATTAGAAGATAAAACCCAGTCCATATTAAATGCATTCATCCAATATGACCAAATCTCATTAGCATAGTTGCAGTGAATGAACAAATGGTTAACCATTTCTTCCTCCTTGCACCTAACACACATGTTAGTAATATACATCCCTTTTCTCTTGAGGTTATCAAGAGTTAGGATTTTGTTTTGAATCATAGTCCAGAAAAAAATATTGATCTTAGGAGTAAGCCCTTTGATCCAAGCCTTAGCCCAGAAAGGTTTTTCACAGTTATCATAATTGAGGTTGTAGGCTGTACCCACTATAATACTACCATTAGGGGTATATTTCTACATTAAGGAATCTTCCTTGGAGTTAAGGATCATATCATTAAGGGTATTATTTAGAGAAAGAAGAGAATCATCAATAGTAGTTAGGTTCCTCCATTCCCCATTACTTCTATAGTCCATGACCTTAGTACCAATTCTATTTTTACATATTTCTGAAAAGGGACCCCATAAAGGATTCGTAGCAAGAGCCTGATTACCAATCCATATGTCATCCCAAAAATCCACTTTGTCTCCCTTACCCACTTTCCATTTAACACCTTTCCTAATGATATTTTTGGCTTTTATAACATTCTTCCATATGTAGGATCCCACCAGGAAGTCTTCAGAATTAAGAAAATCATTAATAGAGTTAGAGTTCCTGTTATATTTTCTATGCTAAATAGCATTCCATTCCCCTTTCAGGGTGAAACCCCTCCATCCAAGTTTAGCAAGGAGAGCTTCGTTCATACTTTTAATTTTTATTATTCCTAGACCACCTTTATTTTTAGGCATAAAACTTTGTCCCAAGAGATAAGAGCAAATCTGTTTGTTTTTTCCACTCCATTCCACAGAAAGTGGCTTTGGATTTTCTCAATTGCCTCTACAAATTTGTTAGGTATTCTGAATAGACTAAGAGCATAAGTAGGCATACTTTGAAGAGAATATTTGAGGAGCTGAAGTTTACTAGCCTGACTTAACATTACCCCTTTCCACCCAGCAAGTTTCTTATGAAGTTTATCCACAAGGGAGCTCTAGAAAGAATTAGGAGGATTAAGCCCAAGAGGGAGACCTAGGTAGGTCACAGGGAGCTGGCCAATTTGGCATCCCATAATTATTCTTATTTTATGTTGTCTATACTCAGGGGTATTAATGAAATAAATAAAATTTTTATTCTAATTGATAAACTGACCAGTAGCCTTTCCATAATTGTTGAGGATCTTTCTAAGATTTCAAGCTTCATTTATAGTAGCATCACCCATAAAAATAGAGTCATCCACGAATTGCTGGTGGGAGCAAATATGATTGGAAGATGAAGGCTTTAACCCTTTAAGTTCTCCATTTCTAACTGCACTTTCAATATATCTCCCCAGGCATTCTGCAATGATCACAAAAAAAACTAAAGAGAGGGGATCTCCCGGCCTCAAACCTCTGGAAGATTTAAAAAAAGGGGAGGGAGCACCATTCACTAAAACTGAGAAAGAGGGAGAAGTAACCAACTGCATGAGAAATTTGATATATTTAGTGCTGAAACTAAAGGACAACAAAGTTTTCTGTAGGAAATTACAGTCAACTCTATCATAGGCTTTGGAGAGATCGATTCTCAGGATAAAACCATCTTTTCTAGCCATAGTCAATGAGTGGATGTTTTCATGGACAATGATAATAGAATCAAATATCTGTCTACTTGAGATAAAGCTAGTTTGTTGATGAGATATGATCTTAGGAAGAAGATTCAGGATCCTAGAGGTGATAACATTTGAAACAATCTTATAGGAAGAGTTACAAAGACTAGTTGGTCTAAAGAGATCCATCGTATCAGCCCCTACCTTCTTTGGAATAAGAGAAATAAAAGTACCATTCATTTCCTTGAGAATTCTCTTAGAGCCAAAGAATTGTTTGATAGCATCAGTAACGTGCTTTTGAATAATTTCCCAATAATATTGAAAGAAAAACATAGGGAAACCGTCAGGTCTAGGGGATTTACTACCTTTGAAGGAAAAGACAACAGATTTAATCTCATCATTAGAAGGGATGGTACTGAGAAGCAGATTGTCATTCTCTCTCATAATATTAGGTATACTCTCTAAGAGGTTCAATTGAAGGTTCTGGTCAAGTTTCTCTTCTTGGGAGAGTAAGTTATGAAAAAACTTCTTTTCTTCCTTGGTGATATCCACCTCCTTATGCACATCTCTACCTTCAACTTTTATTTTAGATATTCTATTGGCAGCCTTATGCTTAGTAGCAATCATGTGAAAGAACTTAGTATTTCTATCCCGCTCCCTAAGCCAGGTATTTCTTGATCTCTGTTTCCAAAAAATTTCCTCTTTGTGTACTATATCATGGTATTTTATCAGAATTTCACTTTATTTTTCTTTGTCGATTTTTGTATACCCTTCCCTTTGTATATAGTCCTGCACATCCTTAAGCTCAGTCATGATATCCATATTGGATGAAAAAATGTTGCCAAAATTATCTTTATTCCATTTCTTAATGTTATCTTTAACATGTTTGAGTTTATAGGTCAACCTATACATTGTCATTCCTTCTATCTTAATCTTCCACCATTCATTAATTTTAAGATGCATATCAGGATGAATAGTCCACATTTTTTCAAATCTGAATGGATAGTTCCTAGCTTTAGTTAGCGAATCAACAATGAAAGACAACGGGTAATGGTCAGACCCAACTCTGATAAAAGTAGTCAGAGAGAAGTTGTAATGCTGGAACCAATCATTTGAAATTAAAGCTCTATCTAATCTTACTTGAATAAGATCATCACCCATCCTTCGGTTGGACCAAGTGTAGTTGATTCCTTAAAGATCAATATCTGTGAGAGCTTGACTGGAAATAAAGTTTATCAAGTCAATCCTACTGTCCAGATTAGGTTGAGATCCTCCAATTTTTTCATCTTCCTTAAGAGGAGTATTGAAATCTCCCATAATAATCCAGCTATCATTCTCAAAGGTCTTCCTAGCCATATCTATTTTATTCCAGAAAGATTTACGACCAGTCTTAGTGTTAGGGGCATAAATATTAGTAAGCATCCAAGAAGTTCCCTCCTTAATATGATGAAACCTAATACAAGCCATATTGTTATCCTGTATGATCACTTCACCTTTAATAATGTCTCTATTCTAAAAAGTTACAATACCACCTGAGGCCCCTTCCGAGCTACCTCCACTGCAACAATTATTTTTTTAAAACTTAAGTTGTTCTACTTTTTCCTTAGCCATCTTAGTTTCTTGAATAAGAATAAGTTTTGGTCTATTATCTCTAACCAAATTTCAAATGAGATCCTGCTTATGAGGGTTGTTTAACCCTCAAATATTCTTATTTTCATTGATGTTAAACCTTTAGTGGTAAGACAATTTCTATCTAGTAAAGTGCCATATCATTTGATTGATGAAGAAGATTTGTAAAGAGGAGATAACAAGAAGACCTAGTGAAATGGTTAAGTTATGAGAAACTACAATGGGTACTTGATTAGTTGGCACATTGACAAGATAATGTGTTTATCTATAACACTAAGTGAGGTAAGGCAGACTAAAAGCTTAGTCTTGACCGAGAAAAAGAGCAGAAGATTAAGGAACTTAAGTTTAAGTCTATTGATGCTAGTGTTGACCGAGTGCCAGTACAAGCCAAGTTATATAGTGTCGATCGAGCATCAATATTTACCGAGTTATCCAGTGATGACCGAGAAAAAGAACATAGTGATGACTGAGTGCTAGTATTTTACAGTTTTTGAAGGAATCGAGATTCCTAGCCGAAATAGTTGAATTCTTGGGATATGTGAAGCATGTTGAAGATAAGGTTGAACGATGTGGAGCATTTAATGCATGATTAACAATTTCTATGT
Organism: Thuja plicata; assembly: GCA_018584345.1. NCBI lineage: Eukaryota > Viridiplantae > Streptophyta > Pinopsida > Cupressales > Cupressaceae > Thuja > Thuja plicata. Next base: position 1,122,305 of record MU227861.1, on the reverse strand, counting down.
ATGGATTCAAGAAGGAGTTTTGAGAAGTATCTAGATAAATAGAAGGAGAAAAAAATGTTGGAAGGATTCATTGGATCTCACCAAACCCTAATATCTACGGTGATGTTTAAATGGAAAAAGATCAAGCTACCTATTTAAGGAGGTATAAGAATAACCTAATTGCAGGTTATGGTAGAGAGGTTGATTCAATTGATTGGCTAACTAAGCATAACGCAGAGAAGGATCAGAAGAGCAAAGAAGAATTGCGAAGTGGTGATTACTTGAAGGATTTGCAACTAGATCAATGATGGAGATGATAATGAAGACCATTGAGTGGATTAGCATTTGAGATACAGTAAATCCATATATGCAAAGTGATTTTTATGTTTTAGATCAAAATTGATGTTACTTTCTAACCATTGTATAAGTTAAAATCCTTTAATCAAGGTTAACCTAACAGTCATTTGTAAATCCTTTAATCAAGGTGACATTGTAATGGAATAATCTTAAGTCCTCTAACCAGGCCACTTCTAACATGGTGATTAAATCCTTTAACAGGCTCACACATAACACTGTGTATTGTATCCTTTAATAGTGTTGGCTCCTCACATAGCTCACTTCAGAAGAGTGAAAAATGGTAGGATGTTACTGGTCATTTTTCTTAAATTGGGTTTCCACGTTAAATCCTGGCGTCATACTTGTGTGAATTTTATTTGATGTGTTTTATTGTTAAGATTTTTATATTCTACAAGTTGATTACTTTAGGACAGTGGACTGCAAGTTTATGTTACTAATTATATGCTATAGAGATTGAGTGGATTGTTGAGTAGATCTGAGTTGGTTGAAGTGTTTAAAAGTTCAATTGGTACATCTATACCCGAGGATAACTTTTTCACCCCCTCTCAGTTATTCTAAATCATTCTAACAATCGACTGTACCAGAAGATGTTCGATCATCTAAAGATTTCCTTTTCCATATACTATTCATCTTATTTCTTACATCTTCAACATTTAGTTTTTCTTTGTCAGTTGTCTCTTCCTCGGTTGGAGCTTTACCTCGGTACCTACAGTCTTTAGCTAGGTGACCTATCTTATGACAATAAAAGTATGCCATGCCAGGACTTCTCCATGTTGTTCTTTTGTTTTTGATTGTGGTAACTACAGGTTTGAAGGGGCCCCAAAACCCTTTAAAAAAGCTATAGAAAGATAGACAATCTATCACTAAATGAATAGTTATGACAACTGACAGAAACCAAAAAGGGCATTACCCCAGATTACAAAGTGAAAAACAAATCCAAAATGAGAAACACTTTAAACATAAAGACTTCTAGTGAGGTGGGCACAAAAAACCTCCTAGCAACAATCTTAGTCCAAAATTTTGATGAACTCTTCAGATTCCACCATCTAGTTCTGAATATTCTAAATCAAATCTCTCAGATTGGTGATGTCTATAGCTTGGGATGCAAACTTATTTCTGGTGCTCGATCTAGTTCTAGAGATAGGGCTTGACGAATGGATATCATCTTTTCTATCTTCATCATCATTATCTTTGTCTGTATTATTCCCTTCTAGCAAAGCATACAGGGCTTTCAGATTGTCAACTATTGTTTTCATACCCTCATTAGTCAGGGTAATCAGCTTCTTCATCATGATGTCATTATTGTTCACTTTCTCTATGACCAGTTTTATAGTATTGTCAATAGCATTAGAGATTTTGTCCTCCATCTTAGTAGAGTTATAAGTTACATTCTCAAGAACATTCTTTCCTTTTTGATACATCTCAACATCATTCTGCATTTTTTTGATGATCTCCTATAGCAGAGCATTCCTAGCCTACAAAGCTTTAAGCCTAGTGCGCATGTCTTGGATATCTTCATGAACCCACTTATCAATATTATAGTCATACATAGCTTTGTTTCCCATGGCTTGCAACACACTGATATTAGTGACTCTTTTGACCTTGAAGTCTTGATCCCACAGATCTTCCTCTATGCTTCTCTAATTCTACATTTTCTCTCCCATCTCATCATTCTCTCCCTTAGGACTCTCAAGAGGAGTGGAATTAATCTCATAGTTTTCATTATCATTGTGTTCTTCCTTATCTAAGTCAACAATATCATTTTTGACTTGGGTTTCCTCTTCCTTACACCCCAAAATTTCAGTGATAATTTCCTCATCAGTAGTATTGACAATTTTTTCACTCCCAGCTTCCCTTTCCTCAAGGTCATCATCATACTCCTTCAGAGTATTATCCAGATTGTCCACTTTATTGTTATCTTTTTCTTTATCATTCTCCTTTTCCTATGGATCATCAACAAAATCCTTCTGAGTATTATCAATGTAAACTTCCACAATTTTGTTAGTTTGGTCGGTGACCTCCTTAGGGATTTCCTTACTAGAGTCATTCATTGACTCAACAACAAGGTTGTTCTCCACTTCCATTCCTTTATCTGGTTCCATTTGAGTGGGAGTAACAAAATCAGAGATTTCTCTCTTACTCTGTTCCTATTTTTCCATCTCTTCTTCCTCAGAGGAAATATCTTCCAGGTCATCCTCCAACCTCATATGTAATGCCCCCTCCAACCCTATCAAGTCTTGGTTATGATCACTTGATATTAGGAAGGACTTTATGTGAGAATGATTCTTCTTGAGATGGTGTCTTAAAACCAAACCTCTTACAACTCACCATAACTTCATATTT
>MU227861.1:1068550-1096048 GCA_018584345.1 Thuja plicata | reverse complement strand
TCAATTTGAGATTAAAGAAGATAATTGAAAGCACGCATGTTAAGATTGATGAAAAGTTTATGGTTCAAGAGAGGTACTATGAATATGCACCTATGATTGAAGATGAACCCAGACCTAGTAGCAAAGACACTATTATTGAAGAAATGTTTGATTGCATTGATGTCTCATGCAATGACCCTAAATCAAGTAGAGAAGAATCACAAATTATAGAAGAAGAAGACACACCTAAGGTTCCAAAATTCACATCCAGATACCACTCTATAGATGAAATCATTGGAGATCAGAGCAACAGTGTTTTGACTAGATCTAAAGCAAAAGGTCTAGCAATGGATAAAGAGGTATGTTTACTTTCATAGATTGAACCTTTAAGTGTTGAAGATGCTTGTAATGATTCAGATTGGAAGAATGCAATGAAAGAAGAATTAGATCAGATAATTAAAAATGATACATGGGAATTGGTCCCTAGACCCAGTGACAAAAATGTGATTGGAACAAAGTGGGTATTCAGAAACAAGATGAATGAAGATGGTACAATAGTTATAAAAAAAGCAAGATTGGTATGCAAGGGATATGCGCAGAGAGAAGGAATAGACTACATTGATACATTTGCCCCTGTGAGCAGACTGGAAGCCATAAAGTTGTTTTTGGCATATGCAACATTCAAATACTTTAAAGTTTATCAAATGGATGTAAAATCAGCTTTTCTGAATGGTGATTTGAATGAAGAAGTCTACATTGAACATCTTGAAGGATTTATTCTTTCAGATGAACCAAACATGGTATGCAAATTGAAGAAAGCACTCTATGGTCTGAAATAGGCCCCAAGAGATTGGTATGAGAGACTTGATGGTTATCTTACCAAGATTGGATTTAAGAAAGGAGCAGCAGATTATAATCTATTCACAAGGGAGACACCTGATGGATTACTATTAGTTGCCATATTTGTTGATGGCATTATCTTTGGAGGTAATGACAAGCTCAGTACAACATTTGCAAAAGAAATGCAGAATGAATTTGAAATGAGTATGATTGGTCCTATAAAATACTTTTTAGGAATGAATGTAAAATAAACAGATAAAGGTATATTCATTAATCAGTCAAAATATGTGAAGGAAATATTGAAGACCTTCCAGATGGAGGACTGTAAGCCAGTATGCACTCCCATGATAATAGGAAGCAAGATTTCAAAAGATGATGACTCCACAGTAGTTGATAAGACATTGTACAGATCTATGATTGGTAAAATCATTTATCTAACTCAATCTAGACCTGACATATCTAATGTAGTTGGCATTGTTGGAATATTTGTAGCTAAACCCAAGCAGAGTCACCTAATGGCAATCAAGAGGATATTCAGATATCTAAAGGGAACTATAGACTATGGTTTATGGTATCCTAAATTAGAGAATGTAAAGCTTCATGTGTATACAGTTGCAGATTGGGCAGGTTTTATTGATGATAGGAAGAGCACTTCAGGAGGAGAAATATTCCTTGGAGACAGGTTGGTTTCTTGGATAAGCAAGAAGCATAACTATATTTCTCAGTCAACAACAGAAGCTGAATATGTTGCAGCAGCACTAAATTGTTCAACCATGGTTTGGATCAAGCAGATGGTTAAAGACTTTGGCATTCAGGTTGATTATCCTATTGTTATTCATTGTGATAATACTAGCACTATCAACATGTCTAAGAACCCTATGATGCACGCAAATACAAAACACATAGAGATCAAGTACCACTTCTTAAGAGAAAAGGTTGCAAACAAAGAAGTTAAATTGGAATATGTGAACACCAAAGAATAGTTGGCAGATATTTTCACAAAGCCTTTATCAAAGGATAATTTTGAGTATCTTAGGGAGAATTTGGGAGTAATTCCCTCTCCTAATTTTTTATAGAAGAAGCAGCAAAGCTATCAGTCATTAAGTGACTGATGAATGGTTGACTACTCTACTTCTGGAGTGGTACCTGTGCCTAAAGGACTATGACACCCTTTGCCATTGATGTCAAAGGGGGAGTATATAGTAAGGATGAGTATGTACTAAGGGGGAGCATATACTCTGTGGGAGTATATAGTAAGGAGGAGTATGTACTAAGGGGGAGCATATACTCTGGGGGAGTATATACATGGAACAAAAAACATAGACAGAGGAACTATAGCAGTTTAGAGAAATATTTGATGAGGATATTAAGAATATTGTAAAAGAAAGCAGACACCATGTATAGAAGATGTTTTTGATATCATATGTTGCCATCAATGTCAAAGGGGAAGATTGTTGGAGATTTGATTCTGAGCATTTGATTAATTGTATGTTTGTCATTGATGACAACATATAATACACAGTAGTAATTCTGTATGTACTTATCATAATGATGATATGAAGAATTTCATGGATAGATACATGTTTTTGACATGTTTATTATGTTATGTTCATACACGCAGACCCAGATATGATGTTTCAGTAAAGTTATGTAATTCTGTTATTGGTAGTTACAGTTCTGGAAGTGTAACGGTTTAGGGCCGATGTATATCATGTGTTTCTTGAGTTGTGCCTATGTTTTGTATATGCGTGTGTATATTCATGATTAGTTATGAGTTGATGATATTAATCCAAAGGTGCCAAACGTGTTTCAAGAAGATTACAAAGTTAGAGTTAAATTGGTGAGGCTGACTTAGTGAAGCGTCGCGTCTATTTGATTTATACTTGCACGGTTGTAATAATCCTATCATGCTTAGTAGAGCCGACAAGGATGTTATGAAGAGTTTTCTTATAGGTCCCATGATCTCATACTTTGAGGAAGATACTTATAGCAAGTCAAAGGTGATACACTAAGTGTGAATGATACAAAAAGAGAAGAAAGATGTACAGAGCAGATTATCAGAGTTGGTTCACTCATCAAGAGTCTATGTGAAGAAGAAGTGAAAGATTGAAATACACTGGAACTGATCAAGATAGCAGGTCTACTCTACAGTTCATCATTAGATATAGTGCATATCTATTATACAGAAGGTTGTAGCCTTCAACATCAAGCAGTGAGCTTTTGGACAGTGAATCCACCACCACTAATAAGGTTATTTGTAAAAGACTCCTAACAGGGTCTGACCCTTAACCAGGTCACTATACTTATTGCATTTTAATGTAAAAATCCTAACAGGGTTGAAATATCTTCTAACAAGGATTACTACAAACAAGTATAGTTTATTGTGGGTGCTAATTCCCACCGGGGTTTTTACCATTTGGTTTCCCAGTAATCAAATTGTGTGTTGAGTAATATGTTATCTGATCAAGAATTTACTTTGTTGTATTCTAAAGTTAAATAAGTAAAAAGAACTGAAGTTACTGATAACTGATTCACCCCCCCCTCTTAGTTATCCTTTGGGACTATTCTAACAAAAACTCTATGCTAAATCTATTTTCCCTTAGTCATAACTTAATCACCAAAACTATAGTTTGACATTCTCAAAGAATTAGTCCCTCTTTTACAAATTCCAAGTTCTAATCCAAACCTCATAACCTTTAGTCCATCTAATCTAATTCATGGGTATTTTTTTATTGCCTCCCCATATTAAATATATACTTATCCTTTTGAAATTTCTTCAACCTAACCACATAGTTATTTTTTTATTATCCATATTTATTTATCATATTGTCCAACCATTCACAACACACACTTGAGTGTAAGGAACACATCCAATTGTCAGTAATCATATCCATGGTAATAAAACTATTCATCTTAAAGACACATCCATTAAAAAATGAGATATCTTTGATTATTAAATCATCACCAATATTTTACCCACACCATACTTATAGTTCGTAGCCATCATCATCATAAACAATTTTTGAACATATTTAAGATTATCAATTCTATAATTTTAGATCAAATCATCACTTTAGTCCACCCTTTGGGACCTTTGCATTTATTGGTTCCCAAATCAACAGATTGTAAAACCCTAAGAATATGCCAAGTTTTATTATTGGGTTCCACAAGTGATTTGACCAACCAATAATAATCAACCAAGAGGGTTGATATCTTCTTCTCTTTAGGCTCTACTATCCCTAGGTGGGTGTACCTTTATAATCAATAACTATTAACTCTTTAGGATCAATTGATGATAATTAAGTAGACTGAAGACCTGAAACAGATTTGTAGGGTTTGTATTATTAATAAAAATTTATAATTGTTTTATAATTTGCATATATATCTAAATACGAATAATATTTGTTAGTTGGTATTTTATGAGCCAACTAATAAATATTAGACCTAAGATGCAAATATATAAAAACATATTCTTATGGGGCTTTAAGAGGAAGTTTCATGGTTTTGAGATTATTGGAGAGATAAGGTTTATTCTATTTTTGCATGTTCCCAATATTGTAAAATATTAATAAAGTGTGGATCTATAAACACTTTATTAGTATTATTGTTAGTGAAAAATGGGAAGTGAGAGGGGGATTTTTTTTCATTTTTGGAGAGATTTTGAGTTCATTTTCAGTCGCATCCGACCAGTTCAAATTTGAATGTTTTTGGGGACTTATGAATTAGTTGAGAGCAGTATTGCATAATTTTGGTGAGCTAAATGGATTGGACATGAGTCTTGGGGATTTTTGAGGTAGTCAACTACATGTTTCCATTAGTTTGACCCCTGGTTTCACTTGAGTTTCATTCATTCTCAACCTTTATGGGTTTTGAGTTATATACTAATTGTGGCACATTTTTAGGGGGTTCTTTCTTTTGGCCAAATTTTTGGACATTGAAAATTTTGGTAGATTATATTGAGCACAGATTGTAGAAGAGTTTTTCATGATTATTTGATACAGATACATGTTCCTTCTCAGTTATTTTTTTGTTGAGCATTAATTGTGGTTATTTGATTAAAGTGTTGTGTATTACTTTTAATTTTTCAAGCCCTTTTTATTGTTAGATGAAGAATTTGATATAGATTTGTGTAGGCTATGATTGTGTCCTCCATTTTGATGCTTGAAATTGAGAAAATAACATTGTTTTCCTTTTAAGGCATCTTAGTACCGGGAATTTTCATAAGAATCTCTTTTTCATAACATATGTGATTGAGATTGTGCCTATTTTAGCTTCTTTAAAAGGGTATTTAGTGAGATTTATCAGCTACTAGTCTGATTATTCATCTGGTGCATCACCCATTAGGTCTCAAGTTTACATTTCACAAGAATATCCTTTTATCCCTTTCCTTATTCAAGTTAATTTTAGGTGAGTATCATTAAGGAACCAACCTAATAATACCAAAGATTCACTGTCACCATAGATCACCAACACTTTGAGAGTATTTCCATGTTCCAAAAGGATACATAGATTTCACATTTTTCTAAGGGTGCAATCCCAATTGACAACATGTACAATCATAATTTTTTTCAATCAAATGATCCTCTCTCAATATTATTCACACTAGCATGAGTGTTTGAAAAAAGACAATTTAATAAGAAATCCAATTCCTACTCCTACTCACACAACTAAAAAATTAAGATGTAGGGATTGTTTTGGATTAGAGAAAAATAGGGTTTTGAAGGGGCCCCACAACCCTTTACAACAGAACTAAAGATAAAGCATTAAAACCTTGAAATAGACCAAACCAAGAAAAACACAGACACCTAGAAAAAAAGATAACATCACCCCTAAACTGGTACCACATTAGAAATTTATCCTACATAAGCGATGACCCTTATGAATCCAACTTTTAAGAGTTTTTGTAGCTCCGCTTTGACTAATAATGCCACATGTAAGTGCATCTTTCTTATTTTTTGTTTGACGAGTTTAATTCCAGGAGCTATAGATAAGTGATCCATTATTAACTCAGCATTGGTATAAGACCATGTAAAGTTGATCTTATTCTCTTTGAGGAATTCAGTAAACTGTATCTTTTCTTCTTCTAATAATGATTGTGCTAGGTGAACAAATTGAGGAACTTCTATTGTTCGCAAATTAACTGGTTGTGTTGGTTCTATCAGTACTGAAGATCTTTCTTGAAAGTGCTCAGGGAGGATATCAAGAACCTCATCTTTTGGCACCTCTGGGAGGTTTTCACCATTAGATACATCTTTTATTTTTACTATTTTAGAATCTGATACTGCCACAACGTGTTTTTCACCATCAGTTCTTTATTTCTTTTTATTTATCAATTTGTGACTAAGAAACTTGATATCCTCCTCTGTTAGGTTCACACTCCTTGCATTGATGGAAAAAGGATAGGGTTCAAAAGCATTTAGATAACAGGCCAAAGTATAGTCATTGGGAAAGTTCATGACAGGAATAGGGTCTAAATTGGTCCAATCAATAAGGTCAGGGTTTACCAAGGATAATGATTCAGAGTTTTGTAAGGATAGAATTTCATGACCGTCAAGACTATTAATTGACAAGACATGTTCTATTAAGTTAGCTTCTATAGCGTTTAGATCATGAAGAGTCGAATAGTCATTATTAGGGTCATTGTTAGTAATATGTGAACCTAACTCTAGAAACTCATTAGTTGAGCTTTATCTTTCTTATCTTATCATATTGAAACTTATATATTGTATCATTTGAAGTTCTTCTAGACCTAGTAAGACACCGATGTCTTCACCAATTATCCTAGGCATTTCTATTTCATCTGATTCTGTGACAACAATTGTGTTAGGGGAAGTGTTAGAACTTTCTCCTCTCTCCAATAGAGGTTAAAATTTATGGATTATATCTACCTCAATATCCATGGTATCATTAGACATGTAATCCCATTCATAATCATGTGATTTTGTGATTTTGTCATTACATTTTTTTAAAAAATCAGCAATAGTTACCTGATGTACCCTATTAGCCATTTGTGGATCAAAGTGTGGTAAATCTAGGACATGTGAAATTTTGACCAATTGCCCCCAGTTAGGATGTACATCTTTTTGTTGAGGTATTTCTTCATGAAGTTCTTCTGGCTGTTGGACTTCTAGAGAGTCTTCTTATTCTTCTTATACTTCTGGGACATCAGTTTGCGATAACAAAGGAACATGATGCTTTAATTGTGCTACAAAAATAGGTACATATCTTTCTCCTTGATATTCTGGATCCCCAGTACCAATGTGTAGTAATATTTCATATGTCCAAGGTAAAATTTGTATTTCTTCCTCTTCTTCATCACTTCCTTTATCAAAGATTAGACCATCTCTTGAGGTAGGGTGCTCTAAATTGTTATTGAAACCTAACCATATTTTATCTTTAGTGTCTCTGAATTCCATGTGTATAGGCTCAATGAGTCCTTTTCCTTTATCTCCTAGAGGTCCCTTCCCTTTGTATCCCATTTTTTTAAGAAGGTCATAACCTTTGCCATACTTTTCAGGAGACATTTCAACATGTTTTACTTCATTTTCTCTTTGTTCCTCTTTATAGAGCCAAGCCAAGACTGCTTTAGCTTCTTTTTCATCCTCTTGAGAAGTAGAGGCTCTAACCATACCAATTGGCTTGTGAATGTATTTTTCTTTTGATGCAATAGGTTGAAAATATGGGTAAGGTTTCCCATAAGATCTTGGACACACAGGAATGTTAGCCAATGACGGCGTCATGTCTAGTTTTTACCCCCCCATGCTAGTTTCTTCGATTTTTAGTGTCTTTCCAAAGCTTCTCATTTCCATGTCTTTAGAGCTTTCAGGTGGGAATTATTTTGGGACTTCCTTATTATGAGAAACCATACTATCTTCCTTAACATTGTTGCAAGTGTAGTTTGAAACTGCAGGAATTGTCACTTCCACCCATCGTGTAGGAATTTGATGCATTGATGGTAAGTAGATGGAACTTCTTGCATTTCATGTATCCAAGGTCTCCCTAGTAATATGTTATAGGCCAATGTTAGATCAAGAAGTTGAAAAATCATATTGCGTTCAATTGGTCCTATTCTTATTGGTAAAACAATGAGTCCTTTGGATGATATTTCTTCTTCATCGTAAGCCTTGATGGGTATCTTACTTCTTGAATCAATTTTTTGTTCTGAAAGACCCAATTTCTTGGTCAGATTGAGAGTACATATATTCAACCCTGCACCTCCATTTATCAATACATGTTTTACACAGGATTTATAGATCAAGACTTCAATGTCAAGAGGTTGGTTATGTGGATGAGTTAAAGATTTGTCATCTTCCTCTGAAAAGGAGAGGTAATGTGGAGTTGACATGTGATTGACCATTTCCTAGAACTTGTACACATCTATGTATTTTGGAACATTTGTGGAATGTAGGGCTTGTTCAATAAATTCCCTATGCACTACAGAGATCTTTAGTAACTCAAATATAGAAATTTGAGCTGAGGTCCTTTGCAATTGGTCTACCAAGTTATAGTTGACAGATGGTATAGAAATAGTTTTTCTTGTTGTTGTTGGTTTAGGAATTGTGACAACAAGTGCTTTAGAAGATTTTCTTTATTTAGATGAGGAGTTAACCCCTTTAATCATGACTTGTGCTTGGATTTGAGTTACCATATTTGAATGTGTCGATTTGTCTTTGGCACCTTTGATAGTGATCACATTGATTGATTCACTTTTTATGTCCAACATATTGATCACATTATCATTATGAGAGTCGGTGCAATTGACTTCATTTCCCTTTCCTTTAGAAGCTTCTCCTTTTTCATAATTAGGGAATGGTGTGTTATATACTATGTGATCTTCATTAGAGGTATGTCCTTCCACTTTGATCTTTCCTCCCTCTATGAGATTTTGTATCATGTGTTTAAGCTTAACACAATCATTAGTCTTATGTCCTTTGTTCTTATGGAAGTCACAATAGGCATTATCATTCCACCACCTTGGTTTTAATTCTAGTTCCCATGGTTTTGACTCTAGTTTGGACAAATATTTGAATCAACTCCTCAAAAGATTGCATGCTTGGAGTGAATTTGGAGAGCCATTCCATAGAATTTCCGCCTAGACTTCCCAAAATAGCCTCATTAAATAGGTTGGTTCATGCATGTACTCTATTCTTAGGGGACAAAATTCTCTAACATGGTCATGTGGATCCATTTCTCGCATGTATTTTTTGTGTTTGGGTTGTGCCATGTTAGGTGGGGATGGAACCATGTTTATACGCTTGTCAAAAGGAAATGGACATATGCATTCCAAAGAGTATTTTTTTGTTGGTTTAGTCTTTTCTTGCTTTAGTGTCGCAAGTTCCATTTGCGTTTGGTATAATTGCTTTGAGAGTATTGAAATAGGTAATTCTTGTTCCTTCAATCTCTCAACATCATAGTCTTTAGGAAGTTTGACTCCAAGAGAAGCTAAATGCAGGAAGTATTTCTCTTTGTCTTCTCCAATGATATTTTCCAAGGTTCTTTGAAACCTCCTACTTTGTTTGAGTTTGTTATACTCTTCTTTCGATATGTCTTCCTCACTGTTGGAACCAAAAAAAGGAAAACCATGATGTCATTCTTCTTGACTTTCTCTATCATCATGGTATTGCCTATATTTGTCAAAAGTTGCACTCTATCCATGACAAGGTGCATCCATGTTGGGTGAGTCTTGATCAAATAGGGGATTGCGAGATGTCTCTCCTTGTTGAAACTTGAGTAATAATGGAGGTCTCTCTGAATTTTCAACAAGGTATTGTTTATGCCTTGTGTTAACCATGAAAGATGGGTTTCAACTTTGTCAAAAGTATTCCAATTATGTCAAAAGGATTTCCAAATTTTCCAAATAGGTGTGTCCAAGTTGTGAAAAAGTATATGTTTTTGTTTAGAGTGCTTGACTCTAGCGTTAGAGGGTTAGAATGGCCTGATAGTGAGCTAGGAATCAAGAGGATTTTTTGAGTGAAAATACCAAAATTTTTTGGACCAATTGTGAGAATCCAAATGGAAATGCAAGTTAGACTTCTAAATAAGTTGTGAAACAACGACAAGTAGACCAACAAGAGAAATAGGACTAGACTGAAGAGAAAAAAGGTTATCGAAAACTACAGAGCTTCTAATTTTGACATGTGTGCAAGTACCCACTGTCCTAAATGTGACTCCTTATATGCAAGCTTTGATTTACCGAATGTGAGATGATGCTGACTAAATGCAAGCTGATGCAAACTAAATGGGAGCCTCTTTACCATATGCAAGCCAAAAATGACTAAATGCAAGCAAGTTCCCTAAATGCAAGCTTATGCAACCAAATGCAAGCTAGGAATAACTAGATGCAAGCTTCTTATGAGCTTTGCAAGTTTTTGTCAGTTTGTCTCAAAGTACGTGAAATTTTGTTTGACACTAAAGTCTATTTGAGACTTTCCAGAATGTTTTTGAACAACATGTAAGTCAGTGCGTGTCAAAATTTTGCTTGTTTGAGGAATTTATATTCTTAGTGCATTTTAGACACACCGGGCAATGTTTATTAGGTGACCAAACACATCCCTATTCCCTAGATTCTAGGCATAGAATGAAAATATTTTCTTGTGGACGTAGGAACACACTCACATGATAATCATAATATTACCATCACCAAGCACACAATGGCTCTAGTCATGATGTTGTATTATCCAAATCCAAATGCAAGTGAGGGCACGAAATGATGAGTATCTTGGGGTAATTAATATTTGCCTTGCACAAAAATTATCACCTTTCAGAGATAAACTGGGTTTTTTTTACTATAATTGTTGATTATTTATGGGCATCCATTCACAATCATCCCCCATAGAATTTCACAAGGCAAAATTAAGGTGTATAGCCCTATGAGTACTCAAATGTGTGTAGTCACGCAAGTGAGATTCAAGAAGCTTCACTCCACACACCTCTAAGCATGTCCAAGGAATGATGTCAAAATTCCAAGGACAAACCGACTACATCTTCTGAGGCTTTGGCCTTCAAGGAAGCATTTTGATTATAGTGAGATGGAAGGGCTGGAATTCACTTGTTCTCACTTGGGTCATTCTCTGGTGTTTTGAATGAAAGAAAGAGGATTGGTGACTTAGGGGTCTAGATTTTTTATTCTTCATAAATAAGAAGAGCATACTCTCCTATCCATGTGGTTTTCTCCTATAAAGCACATCAAGCAAGTTTATTCCCCCAGATTTTGGAACTCAAGACTTAATCCCCGATAGCGAGTATCTAATTTTTCAACTTGGGAAAAGAGCATAATCCTCTAGTTGGACCAAGAATTGTGTTTAAATCTGATTATTTAAGTGCCTATTTTAAGAATTGACAAAAGCACTTTTGAGCAAGTTTTAAGGTTCATTTACCCCAAATCCTAATCAAATTCTAACTTAATTTTTAAGTTTATGATTTTCCATGGAGGAAAAGAGCATAATCCTCTAGTCGAGTTAGAAAATGATAGAAAATGTGTTAAGTTCCTAAAACAAATGAAATAGAGTTAGGTTGATCGCTTTAGACAACCTTCAAACCACTAGTTAGTAGTTTTTCTCCATCTTTTTGATCAAAAAGTCTTTAACAACATTCTGCAATAAATCATTAGGCTACTCAACATCCAAAAACATGCAAGGTTAGTAGATTAGTAATAAAATTTGAAAACATGCAAAACAACTAACCAATTGTGATATCCTTTCCCAAATACGATGCAAGAAATACAGTATGCGATTAAGGATCCTAGATGCGAGCCTTTGCAACTAAAGGTGATGCATGATTCACTGGATGCGATGGAAGATTAGCAGGATGTGATTCAAGAAATCCTAGATGCAAGGCTCTTTCCCAAATGCGAGATTTTTCTCCAAAAGGCGACACTTGGTCACTAAATGTGACTCTGCACTAGAAAACAAAGAGCACAAATGAGTGAAAAATGGCTTTAAAATGATGATAAATTTGGTGTTCTTCCCCACGGTGGGCACCAGAAATGTGTGTGTATTTTTTGGACCTGCATGCTGCAATACAACACTTCAATATGTCATTATATTAGTGATCAAAACATGAAAGATTGAAGGAAAAGTACAAATAAATCACCAAAACTGATATATTGCTTCCTATCTAAGAAGAGTATGATAAATGCTAAAATTTCCCTTAGATTATGTATAAATTAGTGACATATACAAGCTTAGAATGGAAGATTCAATGAGAAATCAAACTAAATGCCAATGCAAAGTTCATTTTAGTGCTCCAAAAGAATGTTATGAAATTATATGAAACTATGAACTAAGAATGCATTTTGATTTCTAGAAAATTAGAGTAGCATAAGATTACTAAGATTAGGGGCCAATTGAGCTCAAAATTCATTCCTTTTATAGAAGAATTTGAGGAATGAGTGGTTGAGATTAATGTGTGAAGAGAGCTGGACATTGAATCTTTGGTAATCCATGTGAGTGATCCAAGTGATTTAACTCTGATTGGATAATGGATTGAATTTATTTCCATGTGCAAGTGAGATGTTGTAATTAGGAGATTTATTTAATTCCCCTTTAATTAATTACTTTAGCCAAGTATTTAAATATTTTGATTTGATTTAAATAGGATAATGTAATTAATGTAAGTTAGTGATGAAAACACTTTGATTTTAGGAGATTAAATTGATCTTAAAGAATTATGTCAATATTTGAATAATTGTCTTGACATAATTAGGGGTATGATCACACTTAGGAAAAATAGGGTCTCTGGTTAGAGTAGACCAAATTAGGGTGGTTACAATGAAATAGAGATAACTACATGGTGAAGATGAATGACTTTGGAATTATTGTTAAAGAGGGAGATAATGTTAAATTATAAAGAGGGAAATATTAAGTTACACAGATAAGAAAGAGGGAGAGATCTATCCAAGAGGGATCTGATATTTGCATTGGAAGAGAATCAGAATGAAGCTAAGCAAATTAATGAAAAAATGTTAATAGAACATACTTTTTGGATTGTATGGTAACTATGCATGTGGTGCTTCCATCAATTCCAAAAAGGGAGATTGTTGGAAGCTACAATTGAAATAATTGTTTTATTTTCATTGATGTTTTGATTAAGTAAAACTAGGATTTGAAAGGTCCCGAAACCTTGTACAAAATATCAAAAGATAGGCATAGCTAATCTGTCAACAACCAAAAGATGAAATAAGGGAAAGGCTAGGGCCCAAGGCCACACAACACATAAAAATAGAAAAAGACAACACTTAAGCAAAAAATATAGTAGACGGGGAGAACAAAAAAGACAATAGCTAAGATTCCATCAGTTCTTTGGCCTTATCAGTGAGGAGCTCCATGTTTCCCACAAAGATCCTAAGGTCTTCAAGCTCTGTTTCTTTCTTCTTAATACTGGCCTGAGTATGGATGCTATAGCCCGCGCCCTCTTTGGGCTCCTTATTCTCATCCCTCCTATTAACCTCAATCCCGTCCATTAAGCTCTTGCATTTTTCAACAGAGAATTTTAGGATATTGAAGCTTTGTTCCCTTATCTATTTGAGCATCAATTCCATTTTCTTTACTTTTCCTTCCAGAGTAGCAATGCGGGCATCACTATTGTTGTTCTTAGCATCTTTTCTCATATTGTTGATCTTTTCCTCCATAATCAACATTTTAGCCCCCAACTCTCTGAAAGCTTCCCCTTTGTTGATAGCTTCGGTCCAATTATTCAGACTGGTTGCCATTGGTTCTTCACCAAAGGTCATGACTTTAACCATATTCACAAGCTTTGCTTGCTCTTTAATCTCAGCCTTCATGTTCACAGTATCCTGTGCTATGTTTTCCATAAACCTGCTAAAGGAAAGAATGCTATCTTTCTATTTCGTGCCAATTATAAAGCTATCCTTTTTGTCCACTAAAGTTGCAACTTTGTCATTCCCTTGATTACTCTCATCTTTTTCCACAATTTTGCTTGAGTATTATCTTCATTCTCCATATTCTTACCCTGCTTCTCCTTATTCTCTAGACTCTCATAAGCTGGTTCCTCATCATTCAAGGAAATCAGGATACCCTTATTCTTCTTCGTCCTCTTGGTGACAGGAGCTTTTTCCTTGAACCTAGCTTTCCTTTTCTTGTTCTTCTTAGGTTTGTTGTCTTCTTCGTTAGTTTTGAAACCCTCCAAATTAGAATCCATCTCGGCATATTCCAATTTTTTGTTTGGAGCCCTCTTTGAAGAGCTACCCTTCATACTGCCAACCCCTCTGCTACTAGTAGTGTTCATCTCTTCCTCAGTGTCATCTTAAAATTTTTCTCCTGAATCTTTATCTTCGGTATCCACATCATTAAGAATCTTACACTTAACCACAGTTTTCTCAATTTTCCTCATTTTTAGCAAATCATAAATCAGAACCATTAGACCCTGATGAGAAGCGTGATCCCTAAAAGGGTCACTCTGGAAATCTCTCATCATAACATTCAAAGAAATCATGAGATAAAAAGGAATACTCATATCCTCACTATGCCTAAAATGGTTCAAGATAACGAAATGATGCCCGTAGGCTCTCGAAAATGTCCCATCAAGGGTAAGATAGCTGATAGCAGCATATAAAAAAATGCTAAGGATGGATGATAATTTTAGGACTGAAAAAACCCCCTACCTTCTTGGCCAATCTATCCGCCTCTTCATCATTCTCTGGGAATCTCTCATAAGCTTTGTCAGAGTAGCTATGGTCACGGTAGAACTTCATCCCTTCCACAGGTAAGCCCATTGCCTCTGCAATTAGTTCCTCATTGATAATAATCCATATCTTTCTTATACAGTCATTCTTATTATTGAATTACCAAGAATTAAACATATTCTAACTATCAGAAGGTAAAACCCAGTCCATATTAAATGTATTCATCCAATATGACCAAATATCATTAGCATAGATGTAGTGAATTAAAAAATGGTTAACCATTTTTTCCTCCTTCCTGCACATAACACACATGTTAGTAATATACATTCCTTTTCTCTTGAGGTTATCAAGAGTCAGGATTTTGTTTTGAATCATAGTCCAGAAAAAAATATTGATCTTAGGAGTAAGCCCTTTGATCCAAGCCTTAGCCCAGAAAGGTTTTTCACAGTTATCATAATTGAGGTTGTAGGCCATACCCACTATAATACTACCATTAGGGGTATATTTCTAGATTAAGGAATATTCCTCAGAGTTAAGGATCATAGAATTAAGGGTATTATTTAGAGAAAGAAGAGCATCATCAACAATAGTTAGGTTCCTCCATTCCCCATTACTTCTATAGTCCATGACCTTAGTACCAATTTTGTTTTAACATATTTCAGAAAAGGGACCCCATAAAGGATTCGTAGCAAGAGCCTGATTACCAATCCATATGTCATCACATAAATCCACTTTGTCCCCCTTACCCACTTTCCATTTAACACCTTTCCTAATGGTATTTTTGGCTTTTATAACATTCTTCCATATGCAAGATCCCACCAGGAAGTCTTCAGAATTAAGAAAATCATTGATAGAGTTAGAGTTCCTATTATATTTTCTATGCCAAACAACATTCCATTCCCCTTTCAGGGTGAAAGCCCTCCATCCAAGTTTAGCAAGGAGAGCTTCATTCATACTTTTAGTTTTTCTTATTCCTAGACCACCTTTATTTTTAGGCATGCAAACTTTGTCCCAAGAGATAAGAGAAAATCTGTTAGTTTTTTCCACTCCATTCCAGAGAAAGTGCCTTCTGATTTTCTCAATTTCCTCTGCAAATTTTTTAGGTATTCTGAATAGACTAAGAGCATAAGTAGACATACTTTGAAGAGAAGATTTGAGGAGCTAAACTTTACTAGCCTGACTTAACATTACCCCTTTCCACCCATTAAGTTTCTTATGAAATTTATCCACAAGGGAGCTCCAGAAAGAATTAGGAGGATTAAGCCCGAGAGGGAGACCTAGGTAGGTCGTAGGGAGTTGGCCAATTTGGCATCCCATAATTCTTCTTATTTTGTGTTGTCTATACTCAGGGGTATTAATGAAATAAATAAAACTTTTATTCCAATTGATAAACTGACTAGTAGCCTTTCCATAATTGTTGAGGATCTTTCTAAGATTCCAAGCTTCATTTATAGTAGCATCACCCATAATAATAGAGTCATCCACGAATTGCTAGTGGGAGCAAATATGATTGGAAGATGAAGGCTTTAACCCTTTATGATCTCCATTTCTAACTGCACTGTCAATATATCTCCCCAGGTATTCTACAATGATCACAAACAAAACCGAAGAGAGTGGGGATCTCCTTGCCTCAAACCTCTAAAATATTTAAAAAAAGGGGAGGGAGCACCATTCACTAAAATTGAGAAAGAGGGAAAAGTAACCAACTGCATGATAAATTTGATACATTTAGTGCTGAAACTAAAGGCCAACAAATTTTTCTTCAGGAAATTATAGTCAACTCTATCATAGGCTTTGAAGAGATCAATTTTTAGGATAAAACCATCGTTTCTAGCCATACTCAATGAGTGGATGTTTTCATGGAAAATGATAATAGAGTCTAACACTTGTCTACCTGGGATAAATCTAGTTTGTTGATGAGCTATGATCTTAGGAAGAAGATTCAAGATCCTAGAGGTGATAACTTTTGAGACAATCTTATATGAAGAGTTACAAAGTCTAATAGGTCTAAAGAGATCCATCATATCAACCTCTGCCTTCTTTAGAATAAGAGTAATAAAATTACCATTCATTTCCTTGAGAATTATCTTAGAGCCAAATAATTCTTTGACAACATCATTAACGTCCTTTTGAATAATTTCCCAATAATATTGAAAGAAAAACGTAGGGAAACCGTCAGGGCCAAGGGATTTACTACCTTCGAAGGAAAAGATAGTAGATTTAATCTCATCATTAGAAGGGATGGTACTGAGAAGAAGATTGTCATTCTCTATCATAATCTTAGGTATACTCTCCAAGAGGTTCAATTCAAGGTTTTGGTCAAGTTTCTCTTCCTGGGAGAGTAAGTTATGAAAAAAATTCTTTGCTTCCTTGATGATATCCTCCTCCTTATCCACATCTCTAGCTTCAAATTTTATTTTAGATGTTCTATTGGGAGCCTTATGCTTAGTAGTAGTCATGCGAAAGAACTTAGTATTTCTATCCCCCTCCCTAAGCCAGGTATTTCTTGATCTCTGTTTCCAAAATATTTCCTCTTTGTGTACTATATCATGGTATTTTATAATAATTTCACTTTATTGTTCTTTGGGGATTTTGGTATACCCTTCCATTTGTATAGAGTCCTGCACATCCTTGAGCTTAGTCATGATATCCATCTTGGATGAAAAAATGTTGACAAAAGTATCTTTATTCCATATCTTAATGTTATCTTTAACATGTTTGAGTTTATAGGTCAGCCTATACATTGTCGTTCCTTCTATCTTAATCTTCCACCATTCATTAATTTTAAGATGCATATTAGGATGAATAGTCCACATTTTTTCAAATCTAAATGGATAGTTCCTAGCTCTAGTTAGTGAATCAACAATGAAAGACAACGGGTAATGGTCAGACCCAACTCTGATAAAAGCAGTCAGAGAGAAGTTGTAATGCTAGAACCAATCATTTGAAATTAAATCTCTATCTAATCTTACCTGAATAAGATCATCACCCATCCTCCGGTTGGACCAAGTGTAGTTGATTCCTTAAAGATCAATATGTGTGAGAGCTTGACTGGAAATAAAGTTCATCAAATCAATCCTGCTGTCCAGATTAGGTTGAGATCCTCCAATTTTTTCATCTTCCTTAAGAGGAGTATTGAAATCTCCCATAATAATCTAGCTATCATTCTCAAAGGTCTTGCTATCCATATCCATTTTATTCTAGAAAGATTTACGATCACTCTTGGTGTTAGGGGCATAAATATTAGTAAGCATCCAAGAAGTTCCCTCCTTAATACGATGAAACCTAATACAAGCCATATTTTTATCCTGTATGATCACTTCACCTATAATAATTTCTCCATTCCAAAAAGTTACAATACCACCTGAGGCCCCTTCCAAGCTACCTCCATTGCAACAATTATTTTTGTAAAACTTAAGCTGTTCTACTTTTTCCTTAGCCATCTTAGTTTTTTGAATAAGAATAATTTCTGGTCTATTATCTCTAACCAAATTTCGAATGAGATCCTACTTATGAGGGTTGTTTTACCCTCAAATATTATTATTTTCATTGATGTTAAACCTTAAATGGTAAGACAATTTCTATCTAGTAAAGTGCCATATCATTTGATTGATGAAGAAGATTTGAAAAGAGGAGATAACAAGAAGACCTAGTGAAATGGTTAAGTTATGAGAAACTACAACGAGTACTTGATTAGTTGGCACATTGACAAGATAATGTGTTTATCTATAACACTAAGTGAGGTAAGGAAGAATAAAATATTAATCCTGACCGAGCAAAAGAGCAGAAGATTAAAGAACTTAAGTTTAAGTTGAGTGATAATAGTGTTCACCGAGTGCCAGTACAAGCCGAGTTATATAATGTCAACCGAGCATCAATATTTACCGAGTTATCCAGTGATGACCATGTTGGTTGTATTCCTGGTTCTGGTCCGTTTTCCCTACAAAACCTTAGGTCTTGTTCTAAGAAAAACTAATAAGAAACCCTAAAATGTTCATTATATTTCTATTTTGGCATTACCTTTTTGAACAACTTAAGTCATGTGTCTTTTATCTTGGTCGCCTAGTCGCTTAATCCTAACTGCATATTCCTTTTTGTTTCGAGACTTGGCGATTAAATAGTGTCGATATTTGTCTTGTGGAAAAAGAATATTCTTTATGTTTTGCGAGACTTGGCAGAGCCCTTTAGTCATGAAGTCTCTCAATAAAGAAACACGTCAGCAATCAGCAACATGGAAAACTGTTAAGTCATGGTGTCACATGAAAGGGCCAACAACTAGTAAATGTTTATGAGACTTAGCGATTGTTTCATTCATGTAGTCTCCAAATTGGCTTGCAATTGAGTGATATGTTAAATGTTTGTCACATAGTCTCCAAGAAAGTTGACAGTTAAGTGAAAGATGTTGAGACTTCGCGACAAACCATATGCAGTTTGGAATGAAAGACAGTCGGGTGGTCGTTGGATTAAAATGCTAAGTCAGTGTTTATTCAACGATTTAGAGACAAATGGTTAAAAGGGACACATGTCCACAAGGTGAAAAGATAAGGGGTACTCGCGTGGTCTCCCAAAGGAATGAGGTCATCTGGCGATTAAGAGACTAAGAGTATAAAGTGCTTTGTTGTCGCGTAGTCTCCAAATAATTTCAAGGTATTAAAGAGTACTCAGCGACTTAGCAGAGCCGTCGGATGCAAAGATGAAAAGATCAAGAGTGGTTGCAAAGTCTCTGATTAAAAGAGATTAAAGGTAAAAGTGCTCATGACATGGAGATAGTTGTTTTTCACGTAGTTTCTGAATTAAAACCAAAAGCCAATGTTTGTCGCATAGTCTCTGAAAGAATTGTCAACTAACATTTGTAATCACTGATTGAGCGACCAAGGTTAGTCGTGGGGTCTCGTAGAAAAAAAATAACATTTAGTGACTTGGAGATAACAGTAAAAGGTGAAGATAACCACTAGTCGCAGGGTCTCCAAGTAAACTTTGAGTTAAATGTTGCATCTGGCGACTTTGATTCCTTCAGTCGCGTGGTCGCCAGAAGTGGACTATGGTTAGTCAGGAAAAGAAAATAACACAGTTGCTTGGTTTCCAAAAGAATTAAGGGTTAAAGAGTTTGGTTAGCAACAAGGAGATATTACATAGTCACATGGTCGCTAAATATGAAGATTTAGAAAAGGCGACAGTTGCTGACGTAACAATGTGAAGGATTTGGTGTCCAATGAAAATCCAGAATATTGATTGCTGTATGAAAAGGGTAGCTGAGATGTTTGATAGATAACCAATCATATGAAGACATGTCACCTTCTTCAAATTTTATAAGAATTTTTCTAAAGATACACATATATGATTTCATTTTCCTATCACACTCATGAACTACGACTAGGTTTTTAATTAATTTCACAGCGTGCTGAATTGAAAGCGAAAATTGATGATTTTGCAAATGATGAACTATGTACTTGAATAGTTATCATAAAGAGTTGATTGAAAGATCATTTTCAAATTATCTTGCATTCAGAGTTGCAGAACAAAGAAGTGCTAGGTTTTTTATTCTCTGAAAGCAGAAATTGGTTAAGTTGCAGCGTACTCAATTGATTGTCAAGTCTTGAATTACTAAGAACAGGGCACAAAGAAGAGAGGTGGGTCCTGAGAGAAGATTTGTTTAATTATCGGTAAGATAGAGGATTGAAACAAAGCAAAAAGGAGTAGAGTAGGTAGTGTCACTTCAACCAGTGGGAGAAGCGATGAGGTTGATGACAATGCAAAAGGAAAAAGGAATTATTCTGACGAATTCCTGAAATTGCTGCCAGGTTCCACACCGAATAAAAGGGCAAATGCAAATGTGCTGATAGATGATTACTGCATGATCAGGGATGCTAACACTCTAGGATCAGCAGGTTTTTCTCTTTTCAACTACTTCTATAATAATTCTGATAAGGCCATTCCAGTGTCAAACCCTTGGACTTGTGGTCTAGCTAGGTTAATTTTCCCTAACGTCTATATAGATGTAGACTTCTTTCTTGGTTTGGCCAGTCACTATGATGTCCTGTCTAGGACAATTAAGAAAAATGATGGCACTACCTTGCTAATCCTGAACAAAAACTCATTTATGCAAGCCTTTAGCTTGTACAGTTCCATGTCCACCAAAATCAATATTACTAGGCAAGAGGAGAGATATAGGTTAAAGCCTGTAATTTCTAGGGGACAATTGCAGATGCATATGCTCAAGGAGGTTAGAAACCATCTTAATCCTATACCTGGAACAACACACTATTGCTTCAAGGACCTGCATTTTTATATTAAGTATATCACCTATGCCCTCTGTAGAGTGCTAGGGAAAGATGGAGGAGCTAAGAAGATAAATGCTGGAGTTTTGATGATGGTGCTGGACTTACAAGAGGTTCATTCTAGCACCAGTTATGATTACATACAGGTGATCATTGACAAGATGCATGAAGGATTTGTAGCAACACAGAAGAAGATGAAGGATCCCAAGGAGAAAGAACCTAGGTTCTTTCACTATTCCATCCTCATGCATCCCCTTTTACATTTTAATTTTGGGATCATGGATGTGAACAACTTGAATCCTCAGAGGATCTTCCAGGACAAGCCTAATCCCATTCAGTTTTGGGTTAGAATTTGGAACTACACATCTAAGGATTGTGACTACTATGCATTCAAGAACTGGATTGTATATCTAGTAATGAAGAGCATGGGATCCAGCAAGACCAGACTCCCAATCAAGGTGCTGCAACTATTGAGGCCTTGTGACTATATAGACAAATGGGAGAGAGATCATAATTGGGGAGACTTCTTCCTAGAAGAGAACTTCACCATGATTAGGGTATATGGATGTATACATCCACCCTATATCTTGCCCTACCATGTTGCATCAAGAGTTGCTGCTATGGAATTCATCTGGCAACTGTTATTGAAAGATAATGAGAATTTTGCGCCACATAGGAAGGGGACCTTAACCCCTAGGCAATTTAAGATCTTTAATTTCACCATTGGCAAGGGTGCCATTGATTCAATGAGTAAGTGGTTGGAGAGTTGCAGAATGGGGGCAACATCTTATAGGTACATTGACCCTGAGGGTTTCATGGCAGGAGTCAGGAAACTTTTGACCCCCACAATTCCTAATTCAAATGTTCATTGTGAGTGTATAGAAGAAGATGCATCGAGAAACCTTCTTGATGAAGATGAAATCAGAACAAGGAGAGAAAGGATTCATGAGTTGTTGAATCTTGAAAAGCAAATAAGAAGAAATAGGTTGGCTTTTGGAGGCTTCTACCCTGATTTTCCCTATTTTGATAGGATCAAAGCCATTATTGATAATTTATATGTGCTTTGTGAACAACTTGATAATGTTCTGGATAAGAAAGGAGCTCAAGAGCCTGATCATTTAGAATCAAAATATGAAAGTGGTAGTGATGGTGACTATGCCCATCCACCTCAATATGATCAGCCTCAACAAGATGTTGCAGAGGCACCATAGTTGCAAGGAGGAGAGGGCCATATCATTGACCTAACAGAGGTCTCTCAGCCAGACGATGTAGAGGAGCCTTCGGCCAAAGGGTAAAAAGTTGACATTGGCCAACCTTCAATTGTTAGGCAGGAAAATAAAAAAGATAAAGTGAGTGCACTCATTCCTGGGAATAGGTTATATGATCATAACCTAAGAAAATTGATTAGACAAGGGAAGAGGCAGCAGCTAGATGAAGAGGAAAATATTGAGTTGCCTTTGAAGTCATGTATTGATGAAAGATTAATACACCAGCAACAATGTTTAAGTGATGATAGTTTCATCAAGACTGATGAATTTAAAGATTTTCTAAGATGGCATAAGAAGGAGAAAATAAGGGCTCAACTAAAGGTTGACAGAGAAGAAATAGTCACAAATGAGGCCCTGTTAGCCTTACATGCATATGACCTTGATAATGAGGATATCTCACCAGAAGAGACCAAAAAATTGGTTTTAAATAGTGGCATATTACTTGCTGAGGGCTAGGATTTGGCTTCAACTTTTATCATTGATCAGATAAAGAAGAAACCAGATGTGAAAATGGCAAGTGAAGTGAAGATGGGAGACATAATAAAGGGTTTTGGGTATAGCCCAAAGTCTCAAGATTTTTCCATGTGGAGCCTTTGTCCAAAAGACCAGAAACCTCAATTGGTAAACATCCAGGAGAATATGGTGGGCAATTAGATGGTCTGGTAAGTACAAAATATAGGGGATCTAGAGATTTCCCAGATCATGACTCATTGGGCACACTTAAATGAAGACAAGACAAAGCAATTGTCTGATAAGTGTAGCATCTTGGTAGAAGAGACCAGTGCCTTGGCCAAAGACCGGGAGATGTGGCATATAAAGATACATCAAAAAAACCAAGTGATTGCTAAGTTAATGAAGCAATTAGAAGAGAAACCTATAGTGTTGTATGTGCCTTCACAACAACCTTTCCAAATTGAGGAGAAAGCAAAATCAGAGGAGGTGGTTGAGAAGGATGATATGGGTGAGAAAAGGAATGAAATAGCCTTAAATGCATTTAGGTGCATTTTACAACATAGGATTGACATATTGAAGGATAAGACAGATGTCATCCTCAAAGCATATAATAAATTACCCACCTTACATGCAAAAGTGATGGGGTACATTGCTATATTAAACCCCTATTTTGTCAATTGGTCTTCTAGGGTTCAATTATTTGAAAAACTTGCTTCCTTGCAACCCCTGAGATCAGATTTACCTGAGATGGTGACAGAGGTAGAAGATGAAATTAAAAAGGTTAATATAGCCCTGTCATTCTTCAAGGGTAAGTTGAACCAAGTGGAGGCTAAGTTGAGCCTATTTTCTTCAGATTTCAACAGATTTGTTCCTCCTTTGAAAGGAGAAGATGATCAGGTAAATGCCTTAGAGGCCTGGAAGAATGAATTTGATAGCAAGATGCCTAGTAATGAAGCATTAATTTTAGGATCTGATTTGGATTTAGAAGGCTTTAATAAGATTTTGGATGAGGCTTTCAAAGTTGAGACTGACATTAATAAATTTCTTGTAGATGTTAAGAGCATCACCGATGTTAGGTGGGAAAGGAAAAAGGCACAGGTACCGAGCACTCAGAGCTTCAATTGGCCTACAGCTGATGAGGTGACAACATGGGACATAATGAATAGGCCTAAGAAGAAGAAGAAGCCTGTAATAGAGGAGGAGGTCCTTGATGAAGAGTAAAGGGGAACACTTGGCGCCTGATCATTGAGCACATGGAGGTTAGCTATTAATAGAGATGAGTGTAAGTTAGCCTGTAATGACAGTCACTTAGTCTTGCTATAACTACCAGAAGCTATCCTAAACACTGTCAGACAAAGGCACCAAATTCAAGAAAGGACAAAGAGTATCAGATTTTATCCGCTATTTTTGTCCTCACACCGCTTCTACATCCTTTTCTTTTGTCTCTTCTATAATTTTAGGGTTAGGTTCCTTGAACCATCTAAAGCTTTTTGCATACAAAAATAAAGGATTCCAAGATGGTTAAGGACATATATATAAGACCAAGATTGTAATAGAAAAGGGGAATAGATATGGAAAATCAACTTTTCTAGACTTCTGTCTGTTTCTTTCAAACTTTCAAGCTTTTTATGTACTAAAGCAGGATCATATCAATAAAAATATAGTGCAATTTTACTCTATCTTCATTGTTGTCTCTTTAATTATTGTGTATGCTCTTTATGTTTGAATAAATAAGGAAATTTTAAGCATTTTAGCTATAACGTAGCTATCTAATTACCTGCATGTTTCTTTCAAGGAAAGAAATAAGCTTTGTAAGTAGTTTCAGGCAGTGTAACAATAGTTAAAGATTTGATACAATATCATAGAGATGACAGGATAAATTGTAAGGCATTTTATCTGAATTGCATGTGAGTTGTAAGGCATCTTACAGTATTTTGTTTTTATGTATTTCTGTGAACTTCAAGTTATGGACTCTAAAAGCGCAAAGGATAGGCACTGGTCTAGGAATTAATTTGATAATCTGTCATTATCCAAACATTCAAATACTATTCAAACCAATCATTTTCAGAGTATTTTGTGTAGAATCAATTGTATTCCTAAGGGTTACTGTTGAAGTTTGTTGATTTCTTAAAGAGTAAATCAAATAGGTTATTTCTCCTAGATTCATAAGAGTTATAAAAGGAAAGAAGAATGCAATTCCTAGTTATGTTGTTGTCTGCTATCATTAAGATATTGATTTGGATTGCCAAGCTTTTTCTCAGAATAGTCATAGTCATCTGTAGTGTCATATACATGTCCATTTGAAATAGAGCATTCAATACATAAAGTAAAATCCACTCTAAAGATACTATTAAGACAATAATCAGTCATAGGTAAAACCTGCCTGAGTAAGTGGATCTCAAAAAAGAAGGAGGTGATAATAGGTATCCCCAGTGTTATTAAAAAACCTCATCAATTAGTGTTTTTCTCTTGCTTGAGTCAGAATGTTAAAAGGAATTGGGAGTCATAGAGTTATCTAAGTATTCAAGCATCCTTAAGAGGCCCTGCAAGTAAAAACCCTAACAAATTGGCGACTCTGCTGGGGAGTTTTTTAAGAGCATATTTAGAAGCTATCCTAGAATCTGGTTGCAGAAAAATATTCATAGAATACCAAAGAAAGAATTTTTCTTGTTTCCGGTGGATGTTGTCAGATTATCCTTTGATAAGTATTCATTTATCCCAAGTTACTGGGTGGCAACTCTAAAAGAAAATATCTGAGATTAGTGCAAATTGAGTGAATATCTTTTAGAATGAATACTAGGTCAAGGATGAGAACAAATCCTAAAAAAATATTATATATTGGAATTCCATCTTCCTCAAGGATGGAAATGTCTTGGAGAAAAAAGACAAATCTAGTTAACATGGATGAGACCCCTCCAAGAGGTAAAGAGTGCAATGTTAAGAGAGAAATGAATGCAAGTCTGCATTCTCATGATGGAAATACTTCAGAGTATGAAGAAGCGGTTGAAAGGGTATTGGAAACACCCACAGTCACCTCTACTTCAAATGAGAGAGAAGAGACTAGTACATCTAGTTCAGATTCAGAAGATGTTCCCTCTGATATGCTGGCAAATGAAGAGAAGTTCATCTTGAAACAACTTACCTTGGTTCAACAAATGAAGAGAGAGAGAGAAATGAGAAAGAAAAAGAGTAATCCTAGGAATGTTGATAAGAATAGAAGAAAATCTTCAAAGAATCAAAGTATAAAAGATACAGAGAGGTCTCAGAGGGACCAAGAAATATCAGTCACTCATAAGGCCCCTATTTCACAAAAGGATAAAGGAAAGCAAAAGATGAGTGAAAGTAGGAATCAAGAACCTAAATTCCAAAAGCCTTTAACCAATCAAATGTCCAAGTTGGACATTGATTTGGAAAAATTGAGAATTGAAAAAGAAACTATGGAAAAAATGTTGGAAAAAGTACAAATGGAGGCTGCTACTGTTGAAATGAAGAAGAAGATAGATTTTTTACAGTCTTCAAAATATGCTTATGTTGGCCTTGAGAATGTTACTACTTCTAAAACAAGGGCCACTACTGCTAAAGAGGATGATAGCTTTCAAAGGAAACCATTTCACACTGAAAGGTACAAACAATTTAATTTTGTTGGTATCCCTGGATATCCTAATGCTTTTCCTAAAAATGTGGGCGACATAGGAGAAAAACTCCCAAAGTTTGCAGGTAATAATGTTATATCTCATGAAACACATATAAGAAAATTCATTGATTTTGTTGATGATCTGAATATCACTCATGAATATGTATTGATGAAATTATTTGTTCAATCCTTAGTTGAAGATGCAAGAGAATGGTTTAGAAGCCTATCTAAAGGGTCTGTTGTTTCTATGGATGATTTGACTGAATTGTTTAAAGATCAATATGGAGACAAAACAAATAAAGGATTTTTGTTGAATGAGTTCAACAACATTAAAAAGAATTATAATGAAGAAGTCACTGAGTTTAATACAAGGTTTTAGAGATCTATGCATAAGTTGTTTCATAAGATAAGGCTGGATGAAGAGGTATGTCTAGAAACTTATTTGAATGCCTTTGATTCTAAAATGGGATATGCTCTTAGAGATAAAAATCCTAGAACTCTAACTGATGCTTATAAAATACTAGTCAATATTGAGATGAATAGAAGAGTATCTGGTAAATTGAATAGGAGGGATGACTCAAGGTTTAGTAGGAGAAATTTGAAAGAACTAGAGTATAAAGAATATAAAGCTCCCCAGAACAATAAACCTTCTTATAATGCTACATACAATCCTCAAAATAGAATGCAAAACCATCCTTATGGAACTCAGTTCAAGGATGGGAAGCCTATTACTGTACTTAGAAAAGATAAGATAGACAACAGAACTCCAAACCCTCTTCACAAAAATTCTATTCATTTCTGCAGTGATGATACTTGGTGTGAAGCATGTGAGGCCCCTCATAATCCTGATTTTTGTATTGTTTCTTTAGACTTAAGAGTAAGTGAAGAACAAGGGAATGATGATGGTTAACAGTGTGATCATAGTATGACCAACACTTATTCATGCCATGATATGGACTCAGACAATGAAGAGGAAAATCATGATTATTATATTTCACAAAGAAGGATGGAGAATCATCATCAATAGATCTTATCTGATAGTGAAACTGAGGAAATAGATGATGATATAAGATGTTATGCCCAAGACAATCAAGACCTTCCACTCATCAAGAAAGCTTCAGATGAAGAGAAGGCTAGAATCACTGCAGAGTTAGTTAATAAAGCTAGAAGAAATTACCACTTGAGGAGCAGGGTGGTAGGTGGTGCTGGTAGCCAACCCTTAGGTGTCTTTATAAAGGAAAATAAGACAAACACTAAATATGTGTAGAAAAAAGATGGACCTAGTGAGAATGTAAATAAACATAAGGTCAAGATCATTACAAAAGCCATAGAGCCAAATGTTGTACAAGAGGAAGATATGAAAAGACAAGAAAAAAGTGTTCTTGTTCAAAAGATAGAAAATAA
>MU227861.1:1050404-1067899 GCA_018584345.1 Thuja plicata | reverse complement strand
TGTTGGAGAGAATGTTAAGGTCTTAAGGGAGAGTAGAACTCCCCACATGATAGAAAAATTTGAAGACACTAACATTAATTGTTGCATTGACATAGACATGGAAAATTTTAGGATGCAAAAAAATGAAATTTATTGTCAAAATGAAGAGACTGACCCTTTGAACAGAGAATTAATCATGCAAGAAGATGGATTATGGAAAATGTACTTTGATGGTGCTTGCTCTAAAGAAGGATCAGGGGCAGGAGTATTGTTGATATCTCCATTAGGTACAACTTATAAGTACTTATTTATATTAGCATTCCAATGTACAAACAATTCTGCAGAATATGAGGCTCTGTTTTTAGGACTTGAAATTGCTATCAAACATGGTATAAAGTGTTTAAATGTTTATGGTGATTCTAAGTTGGTGGTAGCACAAGTCAGATCCAAATATGCTGTAAAAAATGACAGATTGAAAATGTACAAATATGCTATTTGGAATCAACTTGAAATGTTTGATGCCTTTGATATAAGTTGGTTAGAAAGGTCAAAAAATATAATGGCTGATTTTTTAGCAAATGTTGCTTTAAAAAATGATGATTTGACCTTACATGGGGTATCAATATTAGAAGTCAAAACAAGACCAGTTGTTCCAGACAACATATACAACTGGTAGGTGTTCCAGGATGATCAAGATATTTTGAGGTTCATGCAATGTTTAGACCATTATGAGAACCAGAGTATAGATTGTAGTTCCTTACTAGAACATGATGATGAAAAAGACTACATCTTTGGAAATGAAGTTGTCCAATTAAGTTCTAATCAGATTCCTAGGGGTCTGGTTGAGCTTGAAGCATTGTTTATAAGACAGCAAAATGATTCATCAAAGTTAAGCAATGCCAAGATTGAGGATTTAGAAGAAATAAACTTAGGATTTGAAAGTAGTCCTCAAATATTTTACATTGGAAAAGGTCTATAATCTCATATAAGAACAAATCTGATTAAATTACTAAGAAAATACAAACATGTCTTTGCTTGGTCATATGAAGACTTGAAATCATATAGAGAAGACCTTTTTCAACATGAAATCCCATTGAAATCAGATGTGAAACCATTTAGGCAAAAATAGAGGCCTATTAACCCCTTGTTGGCTCCTAAAATGCAACAAGAATTGATGAAACTCAAGGATGCTAGGATAATCCATCCCATCAAACATTCAACTTGGGTATCAAATTTGGTGCCAGTTAGAAAGAAAAATGGTGATATCAGACTATGTGTGGATTTTAGGAATCTGAATATTGCTTCATTGAAAGATAATTATTCATTACACAATATGGAAGCAATGTCACACAGAGTGACTAGTTGTGCATTGTTGTGTATGATGGATGGTTTCTCAGGTTATAACCAGGTCTTAGTTAAAGAGACAGAGCAGTATAAAACTACATTTACTACTCCATGGGGAACTTATGTGTATATCAGAATGCCTTTTGGAATAATAAATGCAGGGGCAACTTTTCAGAGGGCTATGGATGTTGCTTTCAAAGAGTTCATTGATCTATTCATGGTTATTTATCAAGATGACTTAACTGCATATTCTAAAAGGGCTATCGATCACTGTGATCACTTGGGTAAGATTTTTAACAAAGCATTAGAATATGGTGTCTCACTAAATCCCAAGAAGTGTCATTTTGTAGTCAAAGAGGGAAAGTTGTTGGGACATATAGTGTCTAGGGAAGGGGTAAGAATAGACCTTGAGAGAGTGGAGGAAATTCAAAAGGTGATTGATCCAAAGAACTTAAAAGGTGTGCAATCTTTCTTAGGAAAAATCAACTTTGTCCGAAGATTCATAGTGAATTTTGCAGAAATTGTTAAACCCATTGTCAAATTATTAAATAAGGATGCCAAGTTTGTTTGGAATGAAGAAGCTCAAATGGCATTTGAAAAAATAAAGAAAGTAGTACAGGAGGCTCCAGTTTTGAAAGCTCCAGATTATACTAAGCCTTTCTCTTTGTTTTCATTTGCATCATTTCATACAATTGCTGCTATTCTGCTTCAAAAGGATGAACAAGGATTTGAACATCCCATAGCTTTTTATAGTAAGTCCTTGTAGGCTGCAGAGCTTAACTATGAAATAATGGAGAAACAAGCTTATGCCTTGGTAAAAGCTGTGAAATATTTTAGGCCCTACTTGGTTTGTGCTAGGTTACAGGCCTATGTTCCTCATTCAGTAGTAAAGGATATCCTTACATGGTCAGAGGTAACTGGTAAAAGGTGTAAGTGGATCACCAGAATTCAAGAATTCAACCTTGAGATCAATATCACCAAGTTAATAAGAGGACAAGGCTTGGCAAAGCTCATGACAGAAGAGAACTTGGATTTAGTACAGCTAAATCAGACATAAATACATGACCAAGCCATTACTAGCATAGAAAGGCAACCATACTATACTGATATTGTATTATTTCTCAAAAATGCTAAGTGTCCTGATCATTTGTCTAAAAATCAAAAAAGGAGTTTGAAATTGAAAACTCAAAGGTACACTCTGATCCAAGGTGACTTGTTTTGGAAAGATAAGAATGGTGTACTATTGTTATGCCTTGACAGATACCAAGCTGAGAAATTTTTGACTGAAATGCATGAAGGAGAATGTGGAGGTCACTTTTCTGCTAAAACTATCGCCCATAAGATTTTAAGGGTAGGGTATTATTGGCCTACTTTGTTCAAGGATACTTATATACATGTCAGGAAATGTGAACCATGTCAAAGGTTTTCCAATAAACTAAAAATTTTAGGTGCTCTGTTACTAAATCCAGTGAGTACTAAAGCTCCTTTTTCTATGTGGGAGATTGACTTTATTAGTGAATTTCAGGAGAAATCTAGTGGAGAACATAGTTGGATATTGGTTGCCACAGATTACTTTACTAAGTGGATTGAAGCTATCCCTACAAGGAAAGCAACAAGCAAGGTAGTTACTGAATTTCTCATGGAGAATATTATAACCAGATTCAGTGTACCTATTAAGTTAGTGATGGACAATGCCATGAGTTTTAGATCAGAAGAAATGACAAGTTTCTGTGAAAGGTATGGGATTACAATATCATATTCATCCCCATATCACCCACAGGATAACGGACAAGTTGAGTCTAGCAATAAGAGTATATTGAAGATACTAAAAAGGACTCTGGAACAAAATAAAAGAACATGGCACACAAAGTTGAAATTATCACTTTGGGCTGATAGGATAAAAATGAAAAAGGCAACTGGTAAATCTCCTTTTGAGCTGGTATATGGACTACAAGCAAGGTTTCCAATTAATAATTTATTGCCAATATGTCAATTTATACAGCAAGAACATTTAGATGTCTCTGATGATATGAAAGATAGAATGGTGCAGCTAATTGAATTGGATCAAGTAAGGAGAAATAGTCAGAAAGAAAACATAAAATTACAGTAGAAGATGAAGTACCTTTTTGACAAAAGGGCTACTAAGATAAAATTCTAGGCTAGTGACCTAGTTCTCCAATGGAATGCAAGAGCAGAAGACAAAGGTAAGCACAAAAAATTTGAGTCTTTATGGATAGGACCTTTTATTGTCTCAGAAAATTTTGGTAAAGACTCTTATTTATTGAAGAATATGGAGGGAGAAGATTTTGAGTTTCCCATGCATGGACAATTATTGAAGTCATTCTTTAATTAAGGATCAGAGTAATGCACAAATGAATATTTATCACATTGTGAATATCTTTCCCTTTATGTTCGTAAATTTTGTAAATATTTTCCCTTCTATTTTAGAGTGTCTTCATTTTTTTGAGAGGTCTACAACCAGAGATTATATGGTTCTTTGCCATAAACTGTGTTTATTCAATCCTTAGGTAGAGCCACTGTTGGTTGTATTCCTAGTTCTGGTCTGTTTTCCCTAAAATTTTGTGATCCTCATGCTCTTTTCTTTCATAAGGTCAGAGGTACATCATCCTTGAAATGTCCCTGTTGAAAATTTTTAGGGTCTTTATGTCAAAATCCATATGAAAATGCAAAACTTCAAAACCTTAGGTCTTGTTCTAAGACAAAATGATAAGAAACCCTAAAATTTTCATTAGATTTCTATTTTGGTGTTACCTTTTTGAACAACTTAAGTCATGTGTCTTTTGTCTTGGTCGCCTAGTCTCTTGATCCTAACATCATATTCCTTTTTGTTTCGAGACTTGGTGATTAACTAGTGTCAGGATGTCTCTTGTGGAAACATAATATTATTTATGTTTCACGAGACTTGGCGGAGCCCTTCAGTCACGAAGTCTCTTAATAAAGAAACACGTCAGCAATCAGCAACAGGGCAAAATGTTAAGTCGCGGTGTCGCATGAAAGCGCCAGTAGTTAGTAAATGTTTATGAGACTTAGCGATTGTTTTAGTCACGTAGTCTCTGAATTGGCTTGTAGTTGAGTGATATGTTAAATGTTTTTCACGTAGTCTCCAAAAAAGTTGACAGTTAAGTGAAAGATGTCGAGACTTCATGACAAACCGCATGCAGTTTGGAATGAAAGATAGTCGGGTGGTCGCTGGATTAAAATGCTAAGTCAGTGTCTATTCAGTGATTCAGAGACAAAAGGTTAAAATGGACATGTGTCCACAAGGTGAAAAGATAAGGGGTAGTCACATGGTCTCCCAAAGGAATGAGGTCATCTGGCGATTAAGAGACTAAGAGTATAAAGTGCTTTGTTGTTGCGTAGTCTCCAAATAATTTCAAGGTATTAAAGAGTACTCAGCGACTTAATGGAGCCGTCAGATGCAAAGATGAAAAGATCAACAGTGGTCGTGAAGTCTCTAATTAAAAGACCTTAAAGGTAAAAGTGCTCATGACTTGGAGATAGTTGTTTGTCACGTAGTCTCTGAATTAAAACCAAAAGCCAATGTTTGTTGCGTAGTCTCTGAAAGAATTGTCAACTAACATTTGTAATCAACAATTGAGAGACCAAGGTTAGTCGTGGGGTCTCGTAGAAAAAAAAAACACTTAGAGACTTGGAGATAGAAGTAAAAGGTGAAGATAACCACTAGTCGCAGGGTCTCCGAGTAAACTTTGAGTTAAATGTTGCATTTGGTAACTTTGATTCCTTTAGTTGCGTAGTCGCTAGAAGTGGACTATGGTTAGTCAGGAAAAGAAAATAACATAGTCACTTGGTCTCCAAAAGAATTAAGGGTTAAAGAGTTTGGTCAGTGACAAGGAGATATTACACAGTCATGTGGTCGCTAAATATGAATATTTAGAAAAGGCGGCAGTTGCTGACGTAACAATGTGAAGGATTTGGCGTCCAATGAAAATCTAGAATATTGATTGTTGCATGAAAAGGGTAGCTGAGATGTTTGACAGATAACCAATCATATGAAGACATGTCACCTTCTTTGAATTTTATAAGGATTTTTCTGAAGATACACATATATGATTTTGTTTTCCTGTCACACTCATGAACTACGGCTAGGTTTTCAATTAATTCCATAGCATGTTGAATTGAAAGCCAAAATTGATGATTTTGCAAATGATGAACTATGCACTTGAATAGTTATCATAAAGAGTTGAATGAAAGCTCATTTTCAACTTATCTTACATTCAGAGTTACAGAACAAAGAAGTGCTAGGTTTTCTTTTCTCTGAAAGTAGAAATTGGTTAAGTTGCAGCGTACTCAATTGATTGTCAAGTCTTGAATTACTAAGAACAGGGCACAGAAAATTGAGGTGGATCCTGAGAGAAGATTTATTTCAACATTGGTAAGATAGAGGATTGAAACAAAGAAAAAATGAGTAGAGAACTCAGTGTGGCGTCAACCAGTGGGAGAAGTGATGAGGTTGATGATGATGCAAAAGGAAAAAGGAATTATTCTTATGAATTCCTGAAATTGCTGCTAGGTTCCACACAATAAAAGGGAAAATGAAAATGTGCTGACAGATGATTACTATGAGATCAGGGATGCTAACACTCCAGGACCAATAGGTTTTTCTCTTTTCAACTACTTCTATAATAATTC
The DNA here is from genome assembly GCA_018584345.1 of Thuja plicata. Lineage (NCBI taxonomy): Eukaryota > Viridiplantae > Streptophyta > Pinopsida > Cupressales > Cupressaceae > Thuja > Thuja plicata. The sequence goes on along the minus strand of MU227861.1, from coordinate 1,061,905 downwards.
TGATAACGCCATTCTAGTGTCAAACCCTTGGACTTGTGGTCTAGCTAGGTTAATTATCCCTGACGTCTATATAGATGTAGACTTCTTTCTTGGTTTGGCTAGTCACTATGATGTCCTATCTAGGAAAATCAAGAAAAATGATGGCACTACCTTGCTAATCCTGAAAAGAAACTCATTTATGCAAGCCTTTAGCTTGTACAGTTCCATGTCCACCAAAATCAATATTACTAGGCAAGAGGAGAGATATAGGTTAAAGCCTGTAATTGCTAGGGGACAATTGCAGAAGCATATGCTCAAGGAGGTTAGAAACCATCTTACTCCTATACATGGAACAACACCCTATTGCTTCAAGGACTTGTATTTTTATATCAAGTATATTGCCTATGCCCTCTATAGAGTGCTAGGGATAGATGGAGGAGCTGAGAAGATAAACACTGGAGTTTTGATGATGGTGCTGGACTTACAAGAGGTGCATTCTAGCACCAGTTATGATTACATATAGTACATCATTAAAAAGATGCATGAAGGATTTGTAGCAACATAGAAGAAGATGAAGGATCCCAAGGAGAAAGAACCTAGGTTCTTTCACTATTCCATCCTCATGCATCTCCTTTTACATTTTAATTTTGGGATCATGGATGTGAACAAATTGAATCCTCGGAGGATCTTCTAGGACAAGCCTAATCCCATTCAGTTTTGGTTAGAATTTGGAACTACAAATCCAAGGATTGTGACTACTGTGCATTCGAGAACTGGATTGTATATCTAGTAATGCAAAGCATGGGCATCAACAAGACCAGGCTCCCAATCAAGGTGCTGCAACTATTGAGGCCTTGTGATTATATAGACAAATGGGAGAGAGATCATAATTGGGGAGACTTCTTCCTAGAAGAGAACTTCACCATGATCAGGGTATATCAATGTATACATCCACCCCATATCTTTCCCTACCATGTGCCATCAAGAGTTGCTGCCATGGAATTCATTTGGCAGCTATTATTGACAGATAATGATCATTTTGCACCACACAGGAAGGGGACCTCAACCCCTAGGCAATTTAAGATCTTTAATTTCACCATTGGCAAGGGTGCCATTGATTCAGTGAGTAAGTGGTTGGAGAGTTGCAGAATGGGGGAAACATATTATAGATACATTGACCCTGAGGGTTTCATGGTAGGAGTTGGGAAACTTTTGACCCCCACAATTCCTAATTCAAATGTTCATTGTGAGTGTATAGAAGAAGTTGCATCGAGAAACCTTCTTGATGAAGATGAAATCAGAACAAGGAGAGCAAGGATTCAGGAGTTGCTAAATCTTGGAAAGAAAATAAGAAGAAATGGGTTGGCTTTTGGAGGCTTCTACCCTAATTTTCCCTATTTTGATAGGATCAAAGCCATGATTGATAATTTCTATGTGCTTTGTGAACAACTTGATAATGTTCTAGATAAGAAAGGAGCTCAAGAGCCTGATCATTCAGAATTAGAATATGAAAGTGGTAGTGATGGTGACTATGCTCGTCCACCTCAATATGATTAGCCTCACAAAGATGTTGTAGAGGCACCAAGGAGGAGAGGGCCATATCATTGACCTAACAAAGGTCTCTCAGCCAGATGATGTAGAGGAGCTTTCAACCAAAAGGCAAAAAGTTGACATTGGCCAACCTTCAATTGTTAGGAAGGAAAAGAAAAAAGATAAAGTGAGTGCACTCATTCCTGGAAATAGGTTATATGATCATAACCTAAGAAAATTAATTAGACAAGGGAAGAGGCAGCAGCTAGATGAAGAGGAAAATATTGAGTTGCCTTTGAAGTCATGTATTGATGAAAGATTAATACATCAGCAACAATTTTTAAGTGATGATAGTTTCATCAAGACTGATGAATTTAAAGATTTTCTAAGATGGCATAAGAAGGAGAAAATAAGGGACCAAATAAATGTTGATGGAGAAGAAAAAGTCACAAATGAGGCCCTGTTAGCCTTATAGGCATATGACCCTGATAATGAGGATATCTCACCAGATGAGGCCAGACAATTGGTTTTAAATAGTGGCATATTACTTGCTGAGGGCTGGGATTTGGCTTCAACTTTTATCATTGATCAGACAAGGAAGTAGTCAGATTTTAAAATGGACAGTGAAGTGCAGATGGGAGACATAATAAAGGGTTTTGGGTATAGCCCAAAGTCTCAAGCTTTTACCATGTGGAGCCTCTGTCCAAAAGACCAGAAACCTCAATTGGTAAACATCCAGGAGAATATGGTGGGCAATCAGATGGTCTGGTCAGTACAAAATATAGGGGATCTAGAGATTTCCCAGATCATGACTCATTGGGCACACTTAAATGAAGACAAGACAAAGCAATTGTCTGATAAGTGTAGCATCTTGGTAGAAGAGACCAGTGCCTTGGCCAAAGACCGGGAGATGTGCCATATCAAGATACATCAACAGAACCAGGTGATTGCTGAGTTAATGAAGCAATTAGAAGAGAAACCTGTAGTGGTGTATGTGCCTTCACAATAGCCTTTGCAAATTGAGGAGAAAGAAAAATCAGAGGAGGTGTTGAGAAGGATGATATGGGTGAGAAAATGAATGAAATAGCCTTAAATGCATTTAGGTGTATTTTACAACACAAGATTGACATATTGAAGGATGAAACAGATGTCATCCTTAATGCATATAATAAATTACCCACCTTACATGCAGAAGTGATGGGGTACATTGCTATATTAAACCCCTATTTTGTGAATTGGTCTTCTAGGGTTCAATTATTTGAAAATTTTGCTTCCTTGCAACCCCTCAGATGAGATTTACCTGAGGTGGTGACAGAGGTAGAAGATGAAATTAAAAAGGTTAATGTAGCCCTATCATTCTTCAAGGGTAAGTTGAACCAAGTGGATGCTAAGTTGAGCCTATTTTCTTTAGATTTCAACAGATTTGTTCCTCCCTTGAAAGGAGAAGATGATTAGGTAAAGGCCTTAGAGGCCTGGAAGAATGAATTTGACAGAAAGATGCCTAGTAATGAAGCATTAATTTCAGGATTGGATTTGGATTTAGAAGGCTTTAATAAGACTTTGGATGAGGCTTTCAAAGTTGAGACTGACATTAATAAATTTCTAGTAGATGTTAAGAGCATCACCGATGTTAGGTGGGAAAGGCAAAAGGCACAGGTACAGAGCACTCAAAGCTTCAATTGGCCTACAGATGATGAGGTGACAGCATGGGACCTAATGACTAGGCCCAAGAAGAAGAAGCCTGTAATACAGGAGGAGGTCCTTGATGAAGAGTAAAGGGGAACACTTGGCACCTAATCATTGAGCACAAGGACGTTAGCTATTAATAGAGATGAGTGTAAGTTATCCTGTAATGGTGGTCACTTAGTCTTGCTATAACTACCAGAAGCTATCCTGAACACTGTCAGACAAAGGTGCCAAATTCTAGAAAGGACAAAGAGTATCAGATTTTATCCCCTATTTTTGTCCTCACACTTCTTCTACATCCTTTTCTTTTTTCTCTTCTGTACTTTTAGGGTTAGATTCCTTAAACCATCCGAAGCTTGTTGCAACCAAAAATAAAGGATTCCAAGATGGTTAAGGACATATATATAAGACCAAGATTGTAATAGCAAAGGGGAATAGATATGGAAAATCAAATTTTCTAGACTTCTGTCTGTGTCTTTCAGACTTTCAAGCTTTTTATGTACTAAAGCAGGATCATATCAATAAAAATACAGTGCAATTTTACTCTATCTTCATTGTTGTCTCTTTAATTATTGTGTATGCTCTTTTATGTTTGAATTTGTAAGGCAATTTTAAGCATTTTAGCTATAAGGTAGCTATCTAATTACCTGCAAGTTTCTTTCAAGGAAAGAACTAAGCTTTGTAAGTAGTTTCAGGGAGCATAAAAATAGTTAAAGATTTGATACAATATCATAGAGATGAAATGATAAATTGTAAGGCATTTGATCTAAATTGTATGTGAGTTGTAAGGCATCTTATAGTATTTTTTTTTTATGTATTTCTGTGAACTTCAAGTTATGGACTCTATAAGCCCAAAGGATAGGCACTGGTCTAGGAATTAATTTGATAATATGTCATTATCCAAATATTCAAATACTATTCAAACCAATCATTTTTAGAGTATTTTGTGTAGAATCAAATGTATTCCTAAGGGTTATAGTTGAAGTTTGTTGATTTATTAAAGAGTAAATCAAATAGGTTATTTCTCCTAGATTCATAAGAGTTATAAAAGGAAAGAAGAATGCAATTCCTAGTTATGTTGATGTTTTCTATCATTAAGATATTGATTTGGATTGCCAAGCTTTTTCTCAGAATAGTCATAGTCATCTGTATTGTTATATACATGTCCATTTGAAATAGAGCATTCAACACATAAAGTACAACTGACTCTAAAGATATTGTTAAGACAATAATCAGTCATAGGTAAAACCTGCCTGAGTCAGTGGATCTCAAAAAAGAAGGAGGTGATAATAGTTATCCCTAGTGTTATTAAAAAACCTCATCAATTAGTGTTTTTCTCTTGCTTGAGTCAAAATATTAAAAGGCATTGGGAGTCATAGAGTTGTCTAAGTATTCAAGCATCCTTTAGAGGCCCTACAAGTAAAAACCCTAACAGACCGAGCAGAAGAACATAGTGATGACTGAGTGCTAGTATTTTACAGTTTGTGAAGTAATTAAGAATCCTAAGCGACATAGTTGAATTCTTGGGATATGTGAAGCGTGTTGAAGATAAGGTTGAATGAAGTGGAGCATTTAATGCATGATTAACCATTTCTATGTATGGATTCAAGAAGGAGAAAAAAATGTTGGAAGGATTCATTGGATCTGACCAAACCCTAAGATCTACGGTGATGTTTAAGTGGAAAAAGATCAAGCTACCTATTTAAGGAGGTATAAGAATAAACTAATTACAGGTTATGGTAGAGAGGCTGATTCAATTGATTTCCTAGCTAAGCATAAGGTAGAGAAGGCTGAGAAGAGCAAAGAAGAATTGTGAAGTGGTGATTGCTTGAAGGATTTAAAACCAGATCAAAGATGGAGATGATAATGAAGACCATTGAGTGGATTAGCATTTGAGATACAGTAAATCTATATTTGCAAAGTGAGTTGTATGTTTCAGATCAAACTTGATGTTACTTTCTAACCATTATATCAGTTAAAATCCTTTAATCAAGGTTAACCTAATAGTCATTTGTAAATCCTTTAATCAAGGTGACATTCTAATCGAATGTTCTTAAGTCCTCTAACCAGGCCACTTCTAACATGGTGATTAAATCCTTTAACAGGGTCACACCTAACAATGTGTATTATAACCTTTAATAGGGTTGGCTCCTCATAGAGCTCACCTCAAAAGAGTGAAAAAATGGTAGCATGTTACTGGTGGTTTTTCTTAAATTGGGTTTCCACGTTAAATCCTGGCGTCATACTTGTGTGAATTTTATTTGATGTGTTTTATTGTTAAGATTTTTATATTCTGCAAGTTGATTACTTTAGGACAGTGGAATGCAAGTTTATGTTACTAATTATATGCTATAGAGATTGAGTGGATTGTTGAGTAGATCTGAGGTGGTTGAAGTGTTTAAAAGTTCAATTAGTACATCTATACCTGAGGATAACTGATTCACCCCCTCTCAGTTATTCTAAATCATTTAAACAATTGGCTGTACCAAATGACGTTCCATCATCTAAAGATTTCCTTTTCCATATACTATTCATCTTATTTCTTACATCTTCAACATTTACTTTTTCTTTTTCAGTTGTCTCTTCCTCGATTGGAGATTTACCTCGGTACCTACAGTCATTGGCTAGGTGACCTACCTTATGACAATGAAAGTATGCCATGCCAGGACTTCTCCATGTTGTTCTTTTATTTTTGATTGCGGTAACTATAGGTTTTAAGGGGCCCCAAAACCCTTTAACGAAGCTATAGAAAGATAGAAAATCTAGCACTAAATGACAACAATCTGTCACGATAGCTGTCAGAAACCAAAAAGGGCTTTACCCCAGATTAAAAAGTGAAAAAAAAAATCTAAAATGAGAAAAACTTTAAACATAAAGACTTTCAGTGAGGTGGGTGCAAAAAACCTCCTAGCAACAATCTTAATCCAAAATTTTGACAAACTTTTCAGATTCCACCATCTGGTTCTAAACATTCTAAATCAAATCTCTCAGATTGGTGAAGTCTCTAGCTGAGGATGCAGACTTATTTCTTGTGCTCAATCTAGTTCTAGAGCTAGGAACTAATGACTGGATATCATGTTTTCCATCTTCATCATCATTAGCTTTGTCAGTATTATTCCCTTCTAGCAAAGCATACATGGCTTTCATATTGTCAACTATTGTTTTTATACCCTCATTAGTCAGGGTGATCAACTTCTTCATCATGATGTCATTATTGTTCACTTTCTCTATGACCGGTTTTATAGTGTTGTCAATAGCATTAGAGATTTTGTCCTCCATCTTAGTAAAGTTATAAGTTACATTCTCAAGAACATTCTTTCCTTTCTGATACATCTCAACAACATTCTTCATTTTTTTGATGATCTCCTCTAGCAGAGCATTCCTAGCCTACAAAGCTTTAAGCCTAGTGCGCATGTCTTGGATATCTTCATGAACCCACTTATCAATATTATAGTCATACATAGCTTTGTTTCCCATGGCTTGCAACCCACTGATATTAGTGACTCTTTTGACCTTGAAATCCTGATCTCATAGATCTTCCTCTATGCTTCTCTGATTCTGCATTTTCTCTCCCATCTCATCATTCTCTCCCTTAGGACTCTCAGGAGGAGTAGAATTAATCTCATAGTCTACATTATCATTGTGGTCTTCCTTATCTAAGTCAACAATATCATTTTTGACTTGGGTTTCCTCTTCCTTACACCCTAAAATTTTAGTGATAATTTCCTCATCAGTAGTATTGAGAGTTTTTTCACTCCCAGCTTCCCTTTCCTCAAGGTCACCAGCATACTCCTTCAGAGTATTATCCAGATTGTCCACTTTATTGTTATCTTTTTCTTTATCATTCTCCTTTTCCTAAGGATCATCAACAAAATCCTTCTGATTATTATCAATGTAAACTTCCACAATGTTGTTAATTTGGTCGGAGACCTCCTTAGGGATTTCCTTACCAGAGTCATTCATTTCCTCAACAACAGGGTTGTTTTTCACTTCCATTCCTTTATCTGGTTCCATTTGAGTGGGAGTAACAAAATAAGAGATTTCTCTCTTACTTTGTTCCCCTTTTTCCATCTCTTCTTCCTCAGAGGAAATATCTTCCAGGTCATCCTCCAACCTCATTCCTTCTACCTCATCAAAAATAGAAATCTTAGTATCAATTTTAACAGGGCTCACCTTTCGATACTTTTTACTCAAAGCGGTGTTGGCTTTCTTCTCAGAGGAAATTTTAGAGCTCTTTCTCTTAGTTTTACTAGGCTATTTGGGAATCAAATTAGAAATATGTTCTATTTCATACTCTGAAATGAGAAGAATGAGCCCCTCATGCAGAATAGGGGTTTCCCTAACTTTATGTTCCACAATACTTTGATTAAGAGACCTAAGAAGATAAAATGGAAAGGAAACCCTTATTTTATGCCTGAAATGATTCACCAAGACAAAATGAATTGTAAACCATAGAATACCTACCATCTAGGGTGAATTATTCCATAATATCCCTAAGGACAAAGGCCAAATTCATTTTACATTAGTCAGGTTCACATAGTCAACATTACCTTTCACCAACATTGCCCTCTCCTCATCAGACTTAGGGAAAAATTTGTATGCCTTGTTTCCCACCTTCTTGTCTTTAGAGTAGTAAATACCCTTAAGAGGGAGCCCTTTAATCTCAGCCAGAAGGTCAAGATTCAGAGTGAATGATTTTCCTGTAATGTTCACCTTGCCATTATCCCACCCTACAACAAAATCCCTAGTACTTTCTTTGTCATTTCCATGCAGCCATTTCCATGTTGTTCTGTTATTTCTACCATGCATCAACATGCAATTTTCTGCAATATGTCCATATCTCCCACATGTTGTACATGATATTCTTGTGTTGTAGTCCCTTGGTATTGATGTTCCTTGTTGGTTGCTTGGTGTATTATGTCAGTTAGGTACCCATTTATCATTCTTTCCTTGTGACTTGCAATCTTTAGACTTATTACCATATTTATTGCAAGTATTGCAGTAGCCATTTAATTTTTCCTTCCATGCATTGTTAGCAATCCTTGATCTATATTCAAAATATTGATGACCATACTTATTTCAATGAAAATAATAAATATAAAATTTCAGAACGCTTGGTGATTTACCTCTTTTTCTTCTGCAGACATTTGTATGACAAGGTTTCCCACAATCATAGCAATTTGGCTTCTTTGTCTTCGGTGAGGAAGTAGTATCTCGATTGTCAGGTTGGTTAGAGGACTCTCTTTTCTCGGTAGTGCTATTTTGAGTTCTCTAGGCAATCTCTCAATCTCATAGTTTAATGTTTGATTCTTAAATTTATTTCTTTTTATCTCTTGATTTCCACTCACTAGTTGCTTGGTTATAGCATAATGAGTTTGGGTCATTCTCAATATCTCGCTATCTTTTTTAATTAGTCTTGCCTTAGTTTTCCTCTTGTCTTCTTCTACCATCCTCTGAGCATCTTCAGTTGTTCTTATAGTTTCAAGTATCTCACCCATTTTAATTCCTTGTGCCTCCTGATCTTTTTTTATTAGGTTCAACTGCTAGGTAAGTGCATCATTCTTTTCCATCAGTTCTGTAATAGCTATTTTAGATTCATCATTAAGACTTCCTTAAGATGTTGTCTCCAGTACATAAAAATGTTCTTGTGTAGACTTCAATTCATCACATATGTGCTTTCTCACCCTTAGTGACTTTTCCAAATTTCTTCTTAGATCATTAATCATCTCTTGTGCAATTTCCAATTCAAACTCAAGATTGTCAATCTTCTTAGCTTGCCTAAAAATTTCCATAGCTATGATATTTTACTCTCAGGTGGTTAAACCCTTATCTCCTGAGACCAATTTTTGGGTTTAGTATGGAAATTTAAGTACTAAGAGGGGAGGGGTGAATCGGTACTTCAAAATCTTTTAAAATATAATCTGAACATTTACCAAGCTGAATAAATTATAGATGAACATTATAAAATAAATAAATCAAAGAATGAAAAAATAGCTCATAACACCATGATTTTTGGTCATATAGAAACCCTTGTTTAGATGGAAAAAACTGCAGTGGGAATGACACCCACAATCCTTCACTACTACAGTAAAAAGGTTGCTAGGTTAGAGCTACAATGTTTAGCTACTTCTGATAGCTTACCTTGTTAGGAGTACAAAGAGACTTATACAGTCTACCGTGCTAAAGGATTTTACAATCTCTAATATAATATATGTACCCTATTAAAGGATTTCCAAACACTAAGACCTATTAGGGCCTACCCAATAATGGGATTTACACTCTTCTTCACATAATAAAACTCAATACATATATATCTATGAAAATGCATCAACACATTCTATTCAGACTTTCTATGCTCAATGATTTCTTTATCTCATACTGCACTTGCTAACATCAAACTTATTCATCTTATCTATTATGCTGTAACTGCTTTGCACTTGGTGTTGTTCTTCGACACTTCAAATTTTCTTAAATTTTTCCCGCATTGATTTCAATCAACTTCATCCTTTATATAGACAATGTTTTTGCCTCTTAATCTTATTGATTAGGTTTTCCTTCTTTTACTCTGAACTTTCAAATCATCCTTATGAATAGATTCAATGTATTTGGTACTTGGGGAAGCATGTAAGCATTACCTCAGAAGTTGAGCTTTTCTTGAAAGTAACATCATTGCTTTTTTCCGCTTAATCTTTACCATAGATCATCACCTTGAATTTTTTCAATCATAGATCTTGTAACATATTCTTCTTTGTCTTTGGAACCTTTCAGATTACTATGGTTTTTCCTTAATTATTGATCTGATCCAGAAACTTGAGGAAATAAAGTATATGGGAGAAAAAATCACTCTAATAGAAGTTTTGCAACATAGGATTGATATCCTAAAGAGTAAAATAAGTCTATTTCATAGCCTACATATTTCTTTAAAAGGTGTTGGTCATATATGTGTTGATGCTTTTTTTCTTTTGGAACCTTTATAGAATAAGTGGTCAGGGAGGAGTGTGTTCATGGAGAAATTGGAAACTGCCATGGAATAAAAAGATGATATGCCTGATAAGATAAGGAAAACTAACAACATGGTGAAAGTTGTAAATTCTTTTCCTGCAATATTTAAAGGAAAGGACCTACTATTAAAGGATAAATTGAAGGTTTTGGGTGAAAATCACCAATCTATTATTTCCCCTATTTATGATAAGGATGGTAATGTTAGGATTGACTAATACTGAGAGGGGGGGGGTGAATCAGTATTACAACACTTTAAATTAAACTTAAACCAATCCCAAATAAACCATAAGGTTACTAAAATGAAGAGAACATACAAAAATAACACATCACTCATAACACCATTATTTGTTGTTGAGGAAACCCTGGCCAAGGGAAAACTACGGTGGGGATGGTACCCACAAGCATGCACTAAATTATAGTGTCCCTGTTAGGAGTTGAATATTACATAGTACATTTCCTTGTTAAAGGAATAACAACCCTGTTAAAGGTATACAACACCTTGTTAGGGGACAACTGAGCTTACAACTCTTACAACAAAACTTATGTTACAAAGTGTTCTCATTAATGAACAAAACAAGCACCTGCAATTATTAGATAGTTCTAGTCATAGTTCTTCAATGATCTCTTTCAACCTCTTCTCTCACATCTACCAATCACATACATACATATCCCTTCTTATCTCCTTATCACATCATCATCAAGTCGACTCTCAATACAAAATAAAATTAATAATGCAAAGAGTAATTACAAATTCAGTGCTTTTACATTAAACAAATATAGGTTATCCAAAATCATAATCCAACTAAGCTTGCAAGGAGTTCACAACATACTCCTTGATTCATTGCTACTTGTTCAACTGCTCCGTTACGTTGTTCTGCTATCTATGCATGTCTTCAAATCTCTCTAGCTCACTGTAATCATCTCCAAAACCAAATAGATCTTAGGTTGAGGTAAAAATAATCTATGATATCATACTATAAGTTCTTGATACATCAAACATCGTACTCGATCTTCGCTAGCCAAAACAATACTGTTATACTCTCCATTTTTGCTTCTGTACTTAGTCATTTTGAAGACCGTTTCTTCAAAATAGAACTTCATTGCAAGCGATCAATGTACAATATGTGTTTCCATAAATGAAAACCCATAAGTTTAATGTACCATACAAAAACTATCACTTGCCAACAATCTCTCCCTTTGGCATTGATGACAACACTTAGCAAAAAAATGACTATGTGTCCCAACAAAAACTGTCTCCTCTCTTTTTTATTTTTTCTTTATATATATATATATATATATATATA
>MU227861.1:991053-1019518 GCA_018584345.1 Thuja plicata | reverse complement strand
ATAAAATTAAATAAATAGTCGAATATAACAAATATAGTTAATCTATAAGAATTAACTATATTGTTATAGGCAATATTAATTAAATTAATATAGAAATGGAAAAGGACAATTTAGGGTGTCTACACATATGAATCAGGAGTGATCCAACTCTAAAGGTCTTAGATTTATCTTTCTTAATCAGTTTTACATTTTCAAAGAATTGTTGTGCCAGAACCTCGCATAGGTTATATTTAGTGTTTTATTTTATCATCCTGTAATCCATCATAATGAATCCTGCAGAAACTGAATTAGGTCTATTGTTGTAGTAGAATTTGTATCCAAGTATCATAGCAATCAATCTGACATCCTGTAAGAAAATATCATTCACTCTCATAGCTTGCCTGTCCCATTTGGAATGTGTTAGGGTTTCAACCTATTTCTTTATGTTCTTCTCAGCCATAGGGATAACTCCAGTGTTGTCTAACGTAGTTATCTCATGAATCAATTAACTACATATCTTTATAGTTTGCTCTCCTATCTAGATGAACTGATCATGAACTCTGCTAAGTAAGATTTTGAACCATTCCTCTTCTTTGAACTCATATAGATCCAATATTTTCATAATTCTCAAATCATCTATGAGTTTGTATTCCTCCTTCATTTTTCCATTATCAGTCATGTATTCTATTTCTATAGAAATATCATCAACACCCAATATATCATACTTGCAATGAATGTATGCCCTAATGTCCTCTATATGCAAGAAGTCATGCAGTGTCTGGGAAAATACTCCTTCAGGGTCATCTTCACAAGACTTAAATAGATGTTTCTTGAATTTTTATCTAGGTCGATCTACAACATCATAAATCAAAGGTGCATCCATAGCTTCTGTATGAGTAGATGATGTAAATACCTTGATTACACTGAATTCTAAATTCTCACTTTGATTGATCATGCAATATACATGTTAGATAGTCTGATACTTTCTAATCTTTGTCCTCCTTAGTTCTCTGCTCTTCAAATAGTGAAGAAATAGGTATCTCAAATGTCCTTTTATTCATCGTTAAGTGTAAGATACACACTACCCAATATACGTAACATCATGCACTATCCACTCAATTTTAAATCTCACGATCATAGAATATGCATCATCCAATGTTGTGCTCATAGATATAAGTTGTATGATGTCCACTTATATCACAACTAATCTTGTTGGAGCTCACTCCTCAGAATTAGGGGCTAGATATAATCTGTTGTGCTCATCCAATGCTCCCCCTAAGGCCACGATTGTCCACTTAGGTTCATTTCACTTTGTTAGCATCAGACAAAGATCCAGTAGCATCTATTGCCTCTCCATGAACCAATATCTCACTAGACTCTTTGAATCTCCATACCTTAACACATTTGTTATGTTCTCCTTTCTTGAAACAATTGTCAAAATCACTCTTGTATTCTGCAAGACTCTTACCAGTATCACTGTCATTGTTCTTTGTATCTATAGGTGGTGGTACTCTTATGTTATTTACTCCATTATACCTAAAAACATTCACTATATGACCTAGATTGTTACATTTGTAGCATATAGGAGGTTTTCTATTTTGATTAACTTGAAATTTACAATTCCTTGCAATGTGTCCAAGGTTATTACATTTCTAACATGTGATCTTAGCTACTGATTCTTCTCTGGTGTAATCTTGTCTGTATCTAGATTTATCAGGTTTCCTGCATTCTTCTTTCTTGTGCCCATATGCATTGCAATTAAAACAATAACTAGAAAAAATTCTAAAAGGGTATTACCTCTGCAATCTCTTGTTATGTGTCCAAACTTGTTACATCCAAACCATCTACCTCTGAAAGGTCTGATTTGTTCTTTAGGTTCTTCAAGAATAGGTTTTTCATAATCAATCTTCACATCAGATTTTTCTTCTTGATTCTTAGAACATTCAACACCATTGAATCTAATACTAGTCATATCACCTTTAGGTTTATGTTTGTCACTCTATTCATCGATCAAGTCACTACTCATGTGAATTTTCTCAATGTGTTTCTTTGTCTCAAAAAGTTCACCTTTTATGATCTGATTATATTTCTCCAATTCTAGATACTTTTTATTGTAATGGTCAAGGTCAATCTTCATTTATCCCATTAGAATATTAGCATCTTTCAAAGCTTCTTTAGTCTTGTTCTTAGCATTCTTTTCCTATTGAATCTCTCTAGCCATTGTCTCATTCTCAACCTTCAAAGTATCATTCTCTTATTCAAGTTGCTTTATCTTATATGAATTATCATTGTCTAAATCTTATTTTATCTAAACCATAAGATCTTATCTCTGATTTCTGGAAAGTTCAAGCTGATCCTTTAGTTTCTTGATGAATCCCTCAGCTTTTATTAAATTGAATCTCAAGTCACCATTTTTTTCTTTTGCTTTATCAAGGTCTTCAAGTGCTGCTTCAAAATTCTCTTGCAAATTTTTTGAATCCATTCTGATATTCCTTAAGCTGTTAGACTTTCTCTCCAAGGGCCAATATCTCTGATACCAATTGTTAGGATTGAGTAATACTAAGAGGGGGGGGGTGAATCAGTATTAAAAAACTTTAAATTAAACTTAAACCAATTCCAAATAAGCCATAAGATTACTTAAATGAAAAGAACATAAACACATAACACCTAACTCATAACACCATTATTTGTTGTTGAGGAAACCCCAGCCAAGGGAAAACCCTGGTGGGGATGGTACCCACAAGCATGCAGTAAAGTATAGTGTCCCTGTTAGGAGACCTAGCCCTTTTAGGAGCTGAATATTACATAGTACATTTCCTTGTTAAAGGAATAACAACCCTGTGAAAGGTATACAAAACCCTATTAGGGGCCAACTGAGCTTACAACTCTTACAAAAAAATTTCTATGTCAAATTTTTCTCTGTAATGAACAAAACAAGCATCTAGAATGCTTAGATAGTTCCAGTGATAGTTCTTCAATGATCTCTGTCAACCTCTATTCTCTCATCTTCCATTCACATACATACATATCCTTTCTTATCTCCTCATCACATCATATATCTTCACTTTACAAAAAGTCTTCATATATATATATATATATATATATATATATATATTTATTTATCATGATCAAGTCGACTCTCTTAATTATTATTACATAGTCAGCTCTTAATACAAAATAGAATTAATAATGCAAAGATTAATTAAAAAGTTGACACTTTTACATAACCAAAACATAGGCTTTAAAAAATCATAATCCAACTTAGCTTTCTAGGAGTCCATGACATAATCCTTGATTCATCACTACTTGTTCAACTGCTCTGTTACGTTGTTCTGTTATCTGTGCATGTCTTCAAATATCTCTAACTCACTATAATCATGTCCAAAAAAATAGATCTTAGGTGGAGGTCATACATACTCCATAGTATCTTCCTCTAAGTTCATGAGCCATCAAACATTGTACTCGATCTTCACTAGCCAAAACAGTTATGTTATACTTTGTATTTTTACTTTTGTACTTAGTCATTTTGAAGACTGTGTCTCCAAAAAAAAAATTCATTCCAAGTGATCAATATAACAGATGTGTTTCCATAAATGACAACCCATAAGTGTCTTATACTATACCAAAACTATCACTTGCCAATAGGTAACTTGACACCAATTAATTTTTGGGGAGAATAATTTGATGTGATTTCGATGAATATAGAGGTGCTTCTACACATGGATAAGGAATTTGATATTCGTGGTTTCAATGAGGCAATGGACACTCTTTTCAGAACTGAGGTGGTTTTTAGTAAGTTTGTTTCAGATGCAAGAGTTTCCAAAAATGCTTGTTGGTTGGAGACAATTACACAAATGGAGGTTGTAAAGGGGTTTAATTGGCCCACAGATAGAGAATTTGAAAAATGGGAGAAGATGATAAAAGCATGAAAGAAGGCTTCAAGTTGATTGTTTTGTCTTGTTTAAAAGGTTAGATGACTTGACGCCCGAGGGTGATAACAAGGAGAATAAATACATTCAAAGGAATCTTGAGTTTTCCATTATAGCTATGGATGACCTTCACGACACATAACAAATTTCTTTGAATAATCAATAGAAAAAGGTGCCAAAGTAAAATTATAGTTCATCTTCTAAGATCAAGTTCAAGTTTTTTTTATCTGTTCCGGGTTCTTGTTTCTTTCTTTTCGTTGATTAAGTTATAAATTTTTTTCCAAGTGATATGATGCTTGTTGAATTCCTTAGTCTATAAAAGGAATTCCAAGATCACTTGTGAAGGGTTCCCATTTTTTTGATGTTATGTTAGTCTATGTTAAACATAGTATAATATATTTTGAAGTTATGCATTCTCTGAGAAGCATATATGGTGTTCAGTAGTAAATTAATATTTAAAGCTTGATGATATGTCTTTGTATCAGATTGAACTCTTTATGAATTGAGTAAAAATTAAGGATTTGTCTCAATTTGTCTCTCTGAGTTATCAGGAATGAGTTTGTTATATTTTTCCATCTTTCAAGGAAAGTATTAAATATGTTGATATGATTAACTGTGAGAGGTTATAATTTGTTGCAAATTTGATAATAGTCATCCATAGAAATGAGAAGTAATATGTAAGAAATATTTTCTTTGAATTCTATGTTGAGAAGTTAATGAAATATGCTACCAAATATTTTCTACTTTTATGTGACTCTGTAACCCAAATGATTAGGCACTGGTCATAGGTGATTCATGATAAATATGGTGAAATAAACTAATGCTTTGTTTTTTGGATAAATTATTAATTTTTATCTATAATATCCATGTTTTCATCTACTGAGGAATTATTATAAGAGTTATTTGAGAAATTAGATGAATTAAGGGTATCCTCACCCAAATTTTATAGAGTTTGAAGTGTAGAAGGTCCAATGACCTTGTTGATGTTGAGATTTTTTAGTTTGTGGATAAAGTAAAAGTTGATTTCATTATGCTTTTTGAAATTCATGATGAATATTAATGATCTTTTATAATCAGAGGTAACAAGAAAAAACACCAACAATATCTGTGCTCAACATTCCACCATATGTGACATATTGTGAATTCATGGTCTAACGACTTACGGTCCCTACTTTTAAATTTCCCAAGTCTGAGGTTGTGTGTGAAATTATTTGTCCCAAATCTACATGGTACCAAGATATATATGCCTAATTAAAAAACCAAACTATCCCCATTGAGTTTTCCTAGAACTAGAAGAAATCCTTGATAAGGAAATCCTACCATTACATGATAATTGGCTATACACTTTACCAACAAAGTATGGATGGAACACTCCTCAGATGTCTGAATTTGGAATAATCACAAATGGCGATACTATAGGTTCACAAGGGCTTTTGCGGTGCTCATTATAGTAGCTTGAACTTAGCCAAGAAGCTTCTCAGAATTGGGTATTACTAGCCTACTATGAAAAATTATGCTTTCCTATATGTATAGAAATGCAAAAAGTGTCAAATACACAAGAATCTCATCCATGCGCATTCTCAATAAATTCAACCACTAATATCACCATGAACCTTTTTGCTAAGGGGGTTAAACGTAGTTGGAAAGATTCATCACTTATCCTTTAATGTTTATATGTACATAATCACCGCCACTTAGTATTTCACAAACTGGGTTGAAGAAATTCCAATGACCTACACCACTGGCAAACATATTTCCAAGTTTCTTTTAAACTATATCATAAGCCAGTATGTTGTTCCAAAATTATGTCCCCCATTTCAAAAATAAACAAGTGGATGATCTTTGCAAAAAATTCCATATCCACCATAGCTATTCTTCGCTCTAATTTCCCCAAGGTAACAACCAGGCTGAGGCTACGCATAAAACCATTATAAAAATCTTGAAAAAGACAGTCAATGAAGCTGGTCATGAATAACACCTCTAACTCAACCCTGTCTTACGGGCATACTGTACTAGTTTCCATACTCCCAAAGGATCCACTCAATATTTATTAGTAGGTACCAAATCTATCTTTCCAATAGAGGTTGAGCTCCCATCATTGTGTGTATCACTTCAACACATCATTTGAGATGAGGAGTATAGGGTATCTTGACTATAGGAGCTATAGTTGCTCGATGAAAAAAGACAAAAGACACTGACAGATTTGTAAGCATATCAACAATGTATCAAGAAAACCTACAAAAAAAAAGTGATTCCTAGAACATTTGAAGTTGGTGACCTAGTCCTAATGGAAAATCAAAAAAATTAGATAGAAAGAGAAAACCTAGGAAAGTTTGAACCAAATTGGTTGCGTCCTTACATCATCACAACAACCTATGGGAGTGGAATATATAAATTATATAAATAAGAGGGCCAACCTCTATAAGATCCCATCAATATCTTGCATCTGTGCAAGTACTATGCATAATTGTTAGAGTAGACCTAAGGCAAAAACAAAAAAATAAAAAAAAATAAAAAAATAAAAAATGGTTACCTTGGTGAAAACCTAGGAAGCAGGTGTCTTCGGTGACACAAAAATAGAAATAAATTCATCCAATGGTGAAAAAAATTTGGTGGCACCTTTGGAAAGTACCATGGTGAAAACTGGGAAATCCATCACCATGTGTAGAGATCATCTCTACCATCTATCATCATTCCAATCTTCTTTCACTCATCATTTCATGCCATATTCTGCAATAAAATTTATCATCGCTTGAATTTCGTCAATCATCTATGTCACATATTCTCATATTTAGTGCAAAGGAAGTTCACCATGGCCATTCCATATTAAAATTTTCCCATTCTATTCTAATTGGGGGCACCCCAACATCATGATCCATCAAGCATAGAACAAATCCCTTAAAAATTGAAAAATTTCTTGAAAATTTTAAAAAATTGGAAAAGACCTTCAAAAAGTTCAAAAACATAAAAAACATTTTTTTTTAATCTAGGGCAGCCATTTTTGGGGTGTCTGTGATAAGGGCTTTCACTAATGTCATACGACACACATACCTCGACTGCAAACACACGAACCCTATGGTGGACCAAATTTTTTTGCAAAAAGTCTTGAAAAATTTGTCATCAGATAGACAAAAAATTGCAAAACTGAGAAAATTCTGCAATAAATCTCCTTTGGATATCAATTCAATTATTTTTCAACAAGCATTGAATTATGCTATAAAATAGGTCTGAGCTTCAATCAAACCAAGTCAAAAAAATCAAACTTATCAGCACGTCTTTAGTCAAATTGATCACACTGTCTTATTTATCAATGAAGTCCCATAGCATAGCCTTTTGTCAAAATAGTCAAGTTATTTTAGACAAAGAAGGGAATACTCAAAACTAGAAGGAGTATTCTTACACAGGGTACCCTATACTTCATCTGACATCATCAAAAAAATGTCAAAAATTTAATATCAAAACTACTACAAAAAAATAGACACATAATCAATATGGTTTCTTACTTGTTGAGTTGAGTTAGTCTTATAATGTCTTGATTTTTTGAAGTCATGTTTTATGCATCTCCTTGATTCCATTAAGTAATTAGAGATGTCAGGATGGTTCACGACTCATCTTTTTTTCTATTTTCTATGAGATATTGATCGAGAAGTACTAACAGAGCATTTTGGGTGTGTATGGTAAGAGCCTTCACAACCACATCTGATATCTAATTGTAGGGCTTGCAATAGATAATTCAATTATGATACACCACACATACCTTGACTGTTAATGCCTAACATATATTTATTGACCAACATTCCTTGTCTATTCAAAGTTCTTGTTAGAGTGCAAAAGGATATTCATGCCTGAATCATTAATATCTAGGTATGATGGTATTCAATTTTTCTATAATAAAAGTTTCTCAATGATGAAATAAATTGCTCAAATAAGTTGGAATTCAAAGCTGGTTAAAAATAAATTCAAGTTTCAATCAAGATTCATTATTTCATATTCATTCTCTCATTTTCCTACCTATCATTACTAACAATTCTATATGTTAATCCTAACACTAGGTGCTTCTTATTGTGTATTTTATGTACCAGGTTCTTGTTTGTAAACCTATAACATCAAGTTTGAGTCATTTATTTTGAAGTCATTTTTCTTGTTTGAAATCACATTTCCCATTGGTATATTTGAAACATAAATGTTGAATCCGAAATTGGGATAATAATTAATTGAAAACTCTATGCTAAATCTATTTTCCCTTAGTCATAACTTAATCACCAAAACTATAGTTCGACATTCTCACATAATTAGTCCCTCTTTTACAAATTCCAAGTTCTAATCCACACCTCATAACCAGTTCAAATTTGAATGTTTTTGGGGACTTATGAATTAGTTGGGAGCAGTATTGCATAATTTTGGTGAGCTAAATGGATTGGACATGAGTCTTGGGGATTTTTGAGGTGGTCAACTACATGTTTCCATTAGTTTGACCATTTTTTCACTTGATTTTCATTCATTTTGAACCTTTATGGGTTTTGAGTTATATACTAATTATGGCATATTTTTAGGGGGTTCTTTCTTTTCGCCAAATTTTTGGACATTGAAAATTTTGGCAGATTGTATTGAGCACAGATTGTAGAAGAGTTTTTCATGATTATTTGATACAGATACAGGTTCCTTCTCAGTTATTTTTGTGTTGAGAATTAATTGTGGTTATTTGATTAAAGTGTTGTGTATTGCTTTTAATTCTTCAAGCCCTTTTTATTGTTAGATGCAAAATTTGATATAGATTTGTGCAGGTCTATGATTGTGTCTTCCATTTTGATGCTTGAAATTGAGAAAATAACATTGTTTTCCTTTCAAGGCATCTTAGTACCGAGAATTTTCATAAGAATCTCTTTTTCATAACATATGTAATTGAGATTGTGACTATTTTAGCTTCTTTAAAAGGGTATTTAGTGAGATTTATCAGCTGATAGTCTGATTATTCATTTGGTGCATCACCCATTAGGTCTCAAGTTTACATTTCACAAGAATATCCTTTTATCCCTTTCCTTATTCAAGTTAATTTTAGGTGAGTATCATTAAGGAACCAACCTAATAGTACCAAAGATTCACTGTCACCATAGATCACCAACATTTTGAGAGTATTTCCATGTTCCAAAAGGATAGCTAGATTTCACTTTTTTCTAATGGCGCAATCCCGATTGACAACATGTACAATCATAATTTTTTTTAATCAAATCATCCTCTCTCAATATTATTCACACTAGCATGAGTTTTTGAAAATAGACAACTTAATAAGAAATCCAAATCCTACTCCTACTCACACAACTAAAAAATTAAGATGTAGCGATTGTTTTGGATTAGAGAAAAATAGGGTTTTGAAGGGGCCCTACAACCCTTTACAACAGAACTAAAGATAAAGCATTAAAACCTTGAAATAGACCAAACCACAAAAAACACAGACACCTAGCAAAAAAGATAACATCACCCCTAAACTGGTACCATATTAGAAACTGGTACCGTGTTAGAAATTTATCTTGCATAAGTGATGACCCTTATGAATCCAACTTTTAAGGTTTTTTGCAGCTCCGCTTTGACTAATAATGCCACATGTAGGTGCATATTTCTTAGTTTTTGTTTGAAAATTTTAATTCAAGGAGCTATTGATAAGTGATCCATTATTAACTCAGGATTGAGTCCAGGCATATCAGTATAAGACCATGCAAAGTTGATCTTCTTCTCTTTGAGGAATTTAGTAAACTGTATCTTTTCTTTTTCTGACAATGATTATGCTAGGTGAACAAATTGAGGAGCTTCTATTGTTCCCAAATTAACTGGTTGTGTTGGTTCTATCAGTACTGAAGATCTTTCTTGAAAGTGCTCAAGGAGGATATCAAGAACCTCATCTTTTGGCACCTCTAGGAGGTTTTCACCATCAGATACATCTTTTATTTTTACTATTTTAGAATCTATTACTGCCACAACGTGTTTTTCACCATCAGTTCTTTATTTCTTTTTATTTTTCAATTTGTGACTAAGAAACTTGATATCCTCCTCTGTTAGGTTCACACTCCTTGCATTGGTGGAATAAGGATAGGGTTCACAAGCATTTAGATAACAGGCCAGAGTATAGTCATTGGGAAAGTTCATGATAGGAATAGGGTCTGAATTGGTCCAATCAATAAGGTCAGGGTTTACCAAGGATAATGATTCAAATTTTTGTAAGGATAGAATTGCGTCAGCGTCAAGACTATTAATTGACAAGACATGTTTCGTTAAGTCAGCTTCTATAGCGTTTAGATCATGAAGAGTCAAATAGTCATTATTAGGGTCATTGTTGGTAGTATGTGAACTTAACTCTAGAAACCCATTAGTTGAGCTTTATATTTCTTCTCTTATCATATTGAAACTTATATATTGTATCCTTTGAAGTTCTTCTAGACCTAGTATGACACCGATGTCTTTATCAATTATCCTAGGCATTTCTATTTCATCTGATTCTGTGACAACAATTGTGTTAGGGGAAGTGTTAGAACTTTCTCCTCTCTCCAATAGAGGTGAAAATTTATGGATTACATCTACCTCAATATCCATGGTATCATTAGACATGTGATCCTATTCATAATCATGTGAGTTTGTGATTTTGTCATTAGATTTCTTTAAAAAATCAGCAATAGTTACCTGATGTACCCTATTAGCCATTTGTGGAACAAAGTGTGGTAAATCTAGGACATGTGAAATTTTCACCAATTGCTCCCAGTTAGGATGTACATCTTGTTGTTGAGGTATTTCTTCATGAGGTTCTTTTGGAGAGTCTTCTTATACTTCTTGGACATCAGTTTGTGATAACAAAGGAACATGATCCTCTAGTTGTGCTACAAAAATAGGTACATATCTTTCTCCTTGATATTCTGGATCTCCAGTACCAATGTGTAGTAATATTTCATATGTCCAAGGTAAAATTTCTATTTCTTCTTCTTCTTCATCACTTCCTTTATCAAAGATTGGACCATCCCTTGAGGTAGGGTGTTCTAAATTGTTATTGAAACCTAACCATATTTTGTCTTTAGTGTCTCTGAATTCCATGTGTGTAGGCTCAATGAGTCCTTTTCCTTTATCTCCTAGATGTCCATTCCTTTTGTATCCCATTTTTTTAAGAATGTCATAACCTTTGCCATACTTTTTGGGAGACATTTCAACATGTTTTACTTCATTTTCTCTTTGTTCCTCTTTATAGAGCCAAGCCAAGACTGCTTTATCTTCTTTTTCATCCTTTTTCATCCTCTTGAGAAGTAGAGGCTCTAACCATAAGAGGGCCAACCTCTATCAGATCCCATCAATAACTTGCATCTGTGGAAGTACTATGCATAATTGTTAGAGTAGACCTAAGGAAAAAAGAGAAAAATAGAAACAAATAAAAAAAATAAAAAAAAATGGTTACCTTGGTGAAAACCTAGCAAGCAAGTGTCTTCGGTGACACAAAAATAGAAATAAATTCATCCAATGGTGAAAAAAATTTGGTGGCACCTTGGGAAAGTACCATGGTGAAAATTGGGAAATCCATCACCATGTGTAGAGATCATTTCTCTACCATCTATCATCATTCCAATCTTCTTTCACTCATCATTTCATGCCATATTCTGCAGTAAAATTTATCATGGCTTGAATTTTGTCAATCGTCTATGTCACATATTCTCATATTTAGTGCAAAGGAAGTTCACCATGACCATTCCATAATAAAAATTTCCCATTCTGTTCTGATTGGGGGCACCCCAACGTCATGATCCATCAAGCACAAAAAAAATCCCTAAAAATTGAAAAATTTCTTGAAAATTTTAAAAAATTAGAAAAGACCTTCAAAAAGTTCAAAAACATTAAAAACAAAAAAAAAATAATCTAGGACAACCATTTTTGGGGTGTCTATGATAAGGGCCTTCACTAATGTCATACGTCACACATACCTCGACTGCAAACACATGAACCCTATGGTGGACCAAATTTTTTTGCAAAAAGTCTTGAAAAATTTGTTATCAGATAGACAAAAAAATTGTAAAACTGAGAAATTCTGCAATAAATCTCCTTTGGATATCAATTCAATTATTTTTCAATAAGCATTGAATTATTCGATTAAATAGGCCTGAGCTTCAATGAAACCAAGTCAAAAAAATCAAACTTATCAGCATGTCTTTAGTCAAATTGATCACACTATCTTATTTATCAATGAAGTCCCATAGCATAGCCATTTGTGAAAATAGTCAAGTTATTTTAGACAAAGAAGGGAACAATCAAAACCAGAAGGAGCAGTCTTACATGTTACCCTATACTTCATCTGACAACATCAACAAAATGCCAAAAATTTAATATCAAAACTACTACAAAAGAACAGACACATAATCAATATGGTTTCTTACTTGTTGAGTTGAGTTGGTCTTATTATGTCTTGATTTTTTCAAGTCATGTTTTATGCATCTCCATTTTTCCATTAAGTAATTAGAGATGTCAAGATGGTTCACGACTCATCTTTTTTTTTGTTGTCTATGAGATGTTGATCGAGAAGTCCTAACAGAGCATTTTGGGTGTGTATGGTAAGAGCCTTCACAACCACATCTGATATCTAATTGTAGGGCTTGAAATAGATAATTCAATTATGATACACCACACATACCTTGACTCTTAATGCCTGACATATATTTATCGACCAACATTCCTTCTCTGTTCAAAGTTCTTGTTAGAGTGCAAAAGGATATTCATGCTTGAATCATTAATATCTAGGTATGATGGTATTCAAGTTTTCTATAATAAAAGTTTCTCAATGATAAAATAAATTGCTCAAATAATTTGGAATTCAAAGCTGGTTAAAAATAAATTCAAGTTTCAATCAAGATTCATTATTTCATATTCATTCTCTCATTTTCCTACCTATCATTACTAACAATTATATATGTCAGTCCTAGCACCAGGTGCTTTTTATTGTGTGTTTTATGTACCAGGTTCTTGTTTGTAAACCTATAACATCAAGTTTGAGTCATTTATTTTGAAGTCTTTTTTCTTGTTTGAAATCACATTTCCCATTGGTATCTTTGAAACATAAATGTTGAATCCGAAATTGGGATAATAATTAATTGAAAACTCTATGCTAAATCTATTTTCCCTTAGTCATAACTTAATCACCAAAACTATAGTTTGACATTCTCATAGAATTAGTCCCTCTTACAAATTCCAAGTTCTAATCCACACCTCATAACCTTTAGTTCATCTAATCTAATTCATGGGTATTTTTTAATTGCCTCCCCATATTAAATATATACTTATCCTTTTGAAATTTCTTCAACCTAACCACATAGTTATTTTTTTATTATCCATATTTTATTTATCATATTGTCCAACCATTCACAACACACACTTGAGTGTAAGGAATACATCCAATTGTCACTAATCATACCCATGGTAATAAAACTATTCATCTTAAAGACATATCCAATAAAAAACAAGATATCTTTGATCATTAAATCATCACGAATATTTTACCCACACCATACTTATAGTTCATAGCCATCATCATCATAAACAATTTTTGAACATATTTAAGATTATAAATTCTATAATTTTAGATCAAATCATCACTTTAGTCCACCCTTTGGGACCTTTGCATTTATTGGTTCCCAAATCAACAGATTGTAAAACCCTAAGAATATGCCAGGTTTTATTATTGGGTTCCACAAGTGATTTGACCAACCAATCATAATAAACCAAGCGGGTTGATATCTTCTTCTCTTTAGGTTCTACTATCCCTAGGTGGGTGTACCTTTATAATCAATAACTATTAACTCTCTAGGATCAATTGATGATAATTAAGTAGACTGAAGACCTGAAACAAATTTGTAGGGTTTGTATTATTAATAAAAATTTATAATTTTTTATATTTTGCATATATATCTGAATACGACTAATATTTGTTAGTTGGTATTTTATGAGCCAACTAATAAATATTAGACCTAAGATGAAAATATATAAAAAGCATATGCTTATGGGGATTTAAGAGGAAGTTGCATGGTTTTGAGATTATTGGAGAGATAAGGTTTATTATATTTTTGCATGTTCCCAATATTGTAAAATATTATTAAAGTGTGGATCTATAAACACTTTATTAGTATTATTGTTAGTGCAAAATGGGAAGTGAGAGGGGGATTTTTTTCATTTTTGGAGATATTTTGAGTTCATTTTCAGTCGCATATGACCAGTTCAAATTTGAATGTTTTTGGGGACTTATGAATCAGTTGGGAGCAGTATTGCATAATTTTGGTGATCTAAATGGATTGGACATGAGTCTTGGGGATTTTTGAGGTGGTCAACTACATGTTTCCATTAGTTTGACCCCTTGTTTCACTTGAGTTTCATTCATTCTCAACCTTTATGGGTTTTGAGTTATATACTAATTCTTGCACATTTTTAAGGGGGTTCTTTCTTTTGGCCAAATTTTTGGACATTGAAAATTTTAGCAGATTGTATTGAGCACAGATTGTAGAAGATTTTTTCATGATTATTTGATACAGATACAGGTTCCTTCTCAGTTATTTTTGTGTTGAGCATTAATTGTGGTTATTTGATTAAAGTGTTGTGTATTACCTTTAATTTTTCAAGCCCTTTTTATTGTTAGATGCAGAATTTGATATAGATTTGTGCAGGTCTATGATTGTGTCCTCCATTTTGATGCTAGAAATTGAGAAAATAACATTGTTTTCCTTTCAAGGCATCTTAGTACCAGGAATTGTCATAAGAATCTCTTTTTCATAACATATGTGATTGAGATTGTGACTATTTTAGCTTCTTTAAAAGGGTATTTAGTGAGATTTATCATCTACTAGTCTGATTATTCATTTGGTGCATCACCCATTAGGTCTCAAGTTTACATTTCACAAGAATAAACTTTTATCCCTTTCCTTATTCAAGTTAATTTTAGGTCAGTATCATTAAGGAACCAACCTTATAATACCAAAGATTCACTCTCGCCATAGATCACCAACACTTTGAGAGTATTTCCATGTTCCAAAAAGATAGCTAGATTTCACATTTTTCTAAGGGTGCAATCCTGATTGACAACATGTACAAACATAATTTTTTTCAATCAAATCATCCTCTCTCAATATTATTCACACTAGCATGAGTGTTTGAAAATAGACAATTTAATAAGAAATCCAATTCCTACTCCTACTCCCACAACTATAAAATTAAGATGTAGGGATTGTTTTGGATTAGAGAAAAATAGGGTTTTGAAGGGGCCCCACAACCCTTTACAACAGAACTAAAGATAAAGCATTAAAACCTTGAAATAGACCAAACCACAAAAAACATAGACACCTAGCCAAAAAGATAACATCACCACTAAATAAAGCAAGCCCAAAAACTAGCACAAACCCCCATAAACAACCAACCGAAAACAAAAAACAAAAATCTACCTAAAGCATATCCTCGATAATTTTCCCAACCTCTTCCCCAATTTCAAATTTTTTCTTCACTATCTCTCGCAGAACTGAGACACCATTGGAAACAAAATTTTCCTTCTTCTCTAGGCTCGCCCTAGTGTGCTTTCCTAGACTATGAGGTGTGACATCATTATCATCAGAATCCTTATCCAAATTCACAATGGCTTTTGAGGGGTCATTCCCTTCGAGATAGTTGACGAGGGCGTCCATGTTTTTGGTCAAAATCATTGTGCCCTCATGGTAAACCAGGAGGGGTTCCTCATCATTTTAGCATTATTTTCCACCTTTTTGGCCATATAAGTGAAATTTTTCTCCAAGTTTTCTAGCCTGTCGTTCGTGTTGTTATCCTTGTCATCCATCTTTTTAATCTTTTCTTTCAGATCTTGGTTTGTGATCACCAAATCCAAGAAGTAGAGATTGTTGATACTATGTAAATGAACAACTAAGAGCATGGGGGGGGGGTGAATTATTTATTCCTAAACTCTTCTAGCTTCAAACACTTAAACCCCCCAAACAATTAAACTTGTGAAACCTTAAATATGATTTGATTAAATGAAATAATAAGCATGCAAGTACACATAATCATAATAACCTCCACATAAGTTGACATGATATTTTTATCATGGAAACCCTGTTAGGGGAAAAAGCACGGTGGGGTTGATTACCCATAATAATTAAATACATTGTTAGAAGTAAAAGTCATTACAATGTATATGGGGATTGCACATACAATCATGCTCACTACCTTGATCTCACTGCCTTACAGATTACATCACTACAATGATCGATCATACTCCAATTTTATAGGGTTTTTGTGAATTGCTGAGAATGACAACTCCAATGTATGATTACAGTTCCTTATAAGCACACTTTGTAGATCTCTATTCAACCTCTTGTTGAAACACTTTTGATTTCACTCAATCATCCTCTCCCTCTACTTATGCACCTCTGACATCCACATTAATGATCCACAACTTGAATTCTCCCTAATTATTCAACTTATACCAAGAACTAAGTTGGAAAAACCTAAGTCATCATCTTTTCCAATCTACGGGCCAAATATCTTGATTTGAATTCATCTATGACCGCTTAATCTTGCACACATACTATCACCATTTTGTCAAGATCATAAATCTCCATGATAGCACATTTTTTACTTGTGCAACATGATTTATCAACTAGGTCAACCAGGAACAAATGATACAAATGAAAATAATAACATTGACCAAAAATTCAACCAATCAGGGCCTTCTGATCTATATGAATCGCCAACTCTTCAAGAAGATACCTCAAGAACATCCTACAACATCATGAAAAATACTCAACTATTCAAATCCATTACAACCATTAGATTTGACAACTCTTGTTCACCAAGCCCTGAAGAACACTGTCATCAAGCGACTAAGACAATAAATTTATGCCTTATGTACCTCTAAAGTATAAACCCTTTGTTTTGAACATACTTGAGTATGTCCCATACACATTCCAAATCTTCATGTAACATTCTAAAACTTTGGGTGAAAATGGTAAACACCTTCAAAATCCTTCTTTTATGTGCGCGACTCCATATATGTCATATTCGCTTCTCACTGGACCTTGAAAAATTCTACTCCACTAGATAACCTGCAATAGTTAAGTTAGCAATAACCAGTCTTCTTGTGATCACTTCCTCTGATCAATTTCTCCACTATGTTGACATCAATGCCAACATATTCATCTTCCAAATTTTCCATATGTTCAATAATATCCCTGTTTGGAATTGATGACAATATGTGATGTGAAAAATAAGTAATACAATCAAAAACCAAAAGTCTTACTCCTAGAAACTTAATCAACAATACTATCAGCAATATCCTGCATTATCTTTAAGATTCTTTCTAATAGGACTTCTTCTGCTCCCCCTAGGAACATGCTTGACTTGGTTCCAATCATATTACATACTCTTCTCTACATTTTATTTTCCCCCTAGGATATACATCATATCTCTTATAATACCTCTTTCTTATGTGCAAGTATACATAAAATTACATCTCTCATTTGATAACCTTCCTTCTTAGCTTCTTCTTTGATGTCTTATTTACCCCAGTTGTCTTTTTTACATCTATTTCTCTCCCTCTTTGACATCAATGACAAAGGCTTGTTAGTTGTTCTCATGAAATTATTATTTTCAAATCAATGCCATCTCTGTTTTCCTCTTCATCTTCTAGAACTTCATCTTGCTTTCTTATACACACATATTCTTGTGACATTCATTTACTGATCAAGAACTTTAGATTTCTAATTCTACACTTTATTATAACATCCTGCCATGCTTTTCCTTGACATTCTCACTACTCCCCCTGAGCATTAGTCTACATACATCAATCTATCTTTAATAATATTTTTATGTGGCTCATCTGGATTGATCCATCCTTTTGCATCTTATTTTTGAGTGGGAGGATCAAGTCCCTCTGGCTTGCCTTTGGATCTTACTAATGTAGATCTCATATCTATGGACTATTTTTTATTCTTCCTTATTATTATCTTCTTGTGCTTTTTCTCCTCTTCTCCTCTCTCCTTTTCTTTTCCTTTCTTTCTAATATTTCCACTCTTCTTCAATCTCATGTTTGGTTATTTGGTGTCACTTCTGTCATCCTTCTTGCTTCTACAATCTTCAGCAATAACTTTAGATATATTGCACTTGTTTTGTAGAACCACTCTCTATTTGTTCTTAACTTTCCTTTTCGTAGTACACTATCTTGCAATATGACCATACCTCTTGCATGAAAAAAATCTATCCTTTTTTCTTTTGACATTGTCAATAATCTTTCTCATACTTCTACATATGTTTGGATCATGATCATTCCTTCTACAATTGGAACATAGATATCCATTTTTGTGATCCTTTTCTTTGATTTGAAGCTTCTTACAATCATGATTCTTTTCCTTGAACCCTTGATCTTCAGACTCCTTTTCTAGGTTCTCCCTCTTCATCTTGTTCCTTTTCTTCTTCTTTGATTTAGGCTTATCTTGATTAGACCTAGAGCATTCTCCTTCCACTAATCCAATATCATTATTTTCCATTGACCTTCTCTAAAGTAGCAATGCCTTAATCTTAGCTAAACTAATCTTGAGCTTATCCTTCAAATTATGTACAATTCTGAGCTCTTTTTCCATTTTATTAACCCAATGATCATCCATACAATCTTTGTACACTTCTCTAGCCTGAACTTCAGAAATTAGATAGATCTGATCTTCATGATTTGGTGTCCTTGGATTCACTAGTAACTCTTGAGCTAAATCATCTTCTTAATACTTGTTCACATATATAGAGTTTCTTTTGTTCATTCTCCAACTTATGCAACCTTTGAAACATGTCCAAGCAAGTTTCATTTGAAACAAATAATGATTTGATGTTTACTTACTTCTTCTTGTTTAGTAACACATTGACTTTCAATGTGACCAGATCTTCTACACACAAAAAAATTCATCTTTCTTTTATTCGAAATGATTCTTTTCATTCTCATGTCACTACTTGTTCTCAAATCTTTCCATGTGGAGACAATTCTTCTTCTATAATGTATAGCCTTATGACCAATAATTCCACAAATAAAGAAATTACCTTTAAATTTGAGGACATTGAATTCCCTTACCAATTCTGTATGTTTCTTCTTATGCTTTGATTTGTTATCTTGATTACATACAACCTCTTCATAGTTCATAGGTTCAATGTTCTTCTTGACTTCAGAGGTTTCTTGACTGACAAGGATGTACATATGACTTCTCTTATTAGTTTCTACTTTAGCTTCTATTAGTTTTATCAGAGTTGTCTTCACCAGACTACTTCCACTTTGTTCTTTACTTTCTTTTCTCTCCTGAATGCAATGAATCTTATTCTGACATGAACTTATTAATCCTTGAATTGTACCAATATTTTAATCATCTTTGCATAAACAAGCATGTCCTTCATCACTCTAAGTGATCAGATATTTTTCTCCATCATTATTCAAATGAAAGACTTTCTTCTTATTCTTGAATCCTAATCCAACTTCACTTCCATAATTATTTAGATGCTTGCATCCTTCTATACTAGATATAGATTATAGCCTTTCTCAACTAATTAACCAACACTGAGAAGATTATGTGTCAATCCTTAAACATCCAACACATCATCTTTTGTATTTTTTCCATCCAAGGAAATAGTACCTCTGCGCTTGATTTTTCCTCCGGTGTTGTCTCCCCATTTGACAATTCCACCATCATATTCTTCATACTTTATGAATTTTTTGATATCACCAGTCATGTGGTGTGAACAACCACTATCTATCAGCCAATCATTTATTCTATCAAATTGGGAAACTAATACTTTTACTTCAATATCACAACTAGTTAGGTCATTTGGTAAAGAGTTCTTTTCAATGAAATCATTCACAACAATACTAGGCATTAAATCTTCATTTTCAACACCATTACCAATAGTAGTATCTAGTATAGATTCCTCAACGATAGTCATATCAGCAAAAATAGTATCATAAAACATAAGGTTTTTAACATCATTACATGAAAAAACATTACTAGCAGGAACATCTTTAGATATGAATTTCTCATCATTACTACTCGTATGAGTACCAAGAATAATACCTTCAGTAGAAATGCAATTAACATGATCATTCAATACAAAATTATCAACTGAGGAATTGGTCATGGAATCTTTAGAAATGTTGTTGGTAGGAACATTAACCACATAAGATTTACCAATACTATCAACAGGTAAATCAACCATATGATCTTTAGCAACATCATTAGTAAAGACTTTAGACAAAGTATTTGTAGAATTACCCTTGTTTTCATTGCAAGCAACAAAAACAATTTCATCTTCACTCTTAGCTTTGTCAAACTCATCATCAGTGATACCTTCATCATCAACAACATAATAACATTTTTCTTCAAATATTGACCTATTGGGCTTGAACCCAAAAACCCTCTCTAGACATCTATAGGAAAAATGTCGTATTTTATTACATGAGAAGCATTTTAGGGGTATCTTTCCATTATACTTATCTGATCCTTTAGGTATCCTTTTTGCAATTAGTGCTTCCAAATCTTGAATTTATTTATCTTCTTCTTCAATATCTCTAATCTCTTATTCATACTTTGACCATCTCCTTGTGGGTTTCTCACCCTAATTTGATCTATGCATGGGTCTTCTAGATATAGTAGCTTTGAAAGAAGTTTCAACCTTAGGAAAATAATCGCCAAATTCACTCATCTCAAATGTAGACAACTTACCAACCAAAGTATCTCTTATGACTATGGAAATAGTCCAGATTTATTCAATTGCAACAACCTTGGTTTTGTAAGAAAGAGGTAGAGATATTAGTACCTTGGAAACAATCTTATTTTTACTCAATGTTCCACCAACACATCTAATTCCACAAACTATCTCATTAATCTTTTGCATATAGGAGACAATATTCTCATCTTATTCCATCTTCAGTGCTTCATAATTTCCTATCAATATTTGAAAAATTTCTTGCTTTACATGTGCATCACCTTAATGTAGAGTCTCCAACTTGGTCCGGATCTGATGAGTAGTCTATAGTTAAGTCACATTTGTGTACTCTGTATTTGATAGGGCACTCAAAAATGCTTCATTTTCTCTCATATTGTATTCAAATTGTTTCTTCTCATCAGTTGAGGCTATGGATAGATCTTTAATAGGAGTATAAGATTTCTTTGTGATATTCTAGTATTCCTCACCAATGCATCTCAGATGTGTAATCATCCTTCCTTTCCATAAGGCATAGTTGGTGCCTTTAAACCTTGGACTGTCCTTTCTATAGGTTTCCATAGTGGATCTCTCTCAAGATTGTTAAGATTCCTTCAAGGGACCTAGGCTCTGATACCAATTGTTGATACTATGGAAATGAACAACTAAGAAGGGGTGAATTAGTTATTCCAAAACTATTGTAGCTTCAAATCCTTAAACCCCCAAAACCCTTAAACTTGTGAACCCTTAAATCTGATCTGATTAAATTAAATAATAAGCATGCACGTACACATAATTAGAATCACATCCACACAAGTTGACACAAGTTTTTTTATCATAGAAACCCTATTAGGGGAAAAACCATGGTGGGGTTGATTACCCACAATAAGTAAATACCTTGTTATAAGTAAAACTTATTACAATGTATATGGGGATTGCACAGGCTCAAGCTCACTGCCTTGAGCTTAATGATGAATGAAAATCCTTGGAAAAACCTAAGGAACGCCCACTTCCTTATAGATTTGAACACTAGAATGATCAACTAGACTCCAATATGATAGGGTTTTTGTGAACTGTTAAGAATGATAACTCCAATGTCTGATTACACTTCCTTATAATAATACTTTGCATATCTCTATTCAACCTCTTATTGAAACACTTTTTATTTTAGTGAATTAGTCTATCCCTCTACTTATCCACCTCTAACATCTACATCCATGATCCACAACATGAATTTTCCCTAATTCTTCATCTTATACCAAGAACTAGGTTGGAAAAACCCAATTCATCATCTCTTCCAATCTATGACCCAGATCTCTTGATTTGAATTAGTGGTGTGACCACTTAATCTTGACTACATACTATCACCACCTCCTCGAGATCATAAATCTCCATGATAACATGTTTTTTACTTGCACAACATGATTTATCAACTGGTCGGCCAAGAACAAATGATACAAATGAAAATAATAGAATTGACCAAAAATTCAACCAATAAGGTCCTTTTAATCCACATGGATTGCCAAATCATCAAGAACATACCTCAAGAACATCCTAAAATATCATGAAAAACACTCATCC
The DNA here is from genome assembly GCA_018584345.1 of Thuja plicata. Classification (NCBI taxonomy): domain Eukaryota; kingdom Viridiplantae; phylum Streptophyta; class Pinopsida; order Cupressales; family Cupressaceae; genus Thuja; species Thuja plicata. Next base: position 997,307 of record MU227861.1, on the reverse strand, counting down.
ATTCAAATCCATTACAACCATTAGATTTGACAACTCTTTTTCACCAAGCCCTGAAGAACACTGTCATCAAGAAACTGAGACAATAAGATTATGAATTGAAGACCTCTAATGTATAAACCCTTTGAGTTGAACATACCTGAGTATGTCCTAGACACACTCCTAAATTTTCTCCTTGAAATATTTACTTTGTTGAGCACACCGAACCTTTTTTTGGCTCCCAGTTAACACTAATTGTCACCTTTTCTGTGAGTCAACTTTTGTATCCCATTTACCTGTTAAAATATTCATGTAACATTATGAAACTTTGGGTAAACATGGTAAACACATTAAACAACCTTCTTATACGAGCACAACTCCATATTTTTCATATCCTCTTCTAATCGGACCTTAGAACACTCTTCTCCACTGGCTAACCTGCAACAATCAAGTTAGCAATAACCAGTCTCTTCTTCTGATCACTTCCTTTGATCAATTTCTCTGCTATGTTGACATCAATTCCAACACATTCATCTTCCAAATTTTCCGTATTTCCACAAACTCCCACAAGTGAAAAATTAAGATGTATAGATAATATTTTACAAGAAATTTTTTTGTGGACAAAATGATTAGTTTCATTCTTCCTCTGGGTAATAGATTCAACATAAAAAAATAATATGTGTCCTATTGGTTATATCTCAAAATTTTTGGCACTTTTTTGTTGATGACTTGCATAAATGTGCAAGGAAGTTTATTACCATGTTATTCCTTTTTATCCAATTAAAACTTTCAAGTCACTGTGACTTATTTAAATGAATTAATTCTAACTTGTAGAAACTGATCAAATAAACTACAAAAAACATAAATTTATTTTGATAAACCATAAATATACTTGATATATTTATTTATATAAAAAGACAAACATCAAATTAGAGACAACTAGATAATACTTATTAATAACCACAACAAAAACATTGAAACCAGAATTCAGGCACCAAGTTACTACCTTGCTTCCATTATTTTTCCTAAAAAAGAGTTTTTACAATGTATGTCTTTCCCCTAAACATAATCCTAATTCTAAATTCTCTAAAACAATCCCTTCTTATCAGAAACAAAAGGGAGTGACAAGCTTCCAAACATTACACTCATAATAACTTATATTATATAAAATATCTTAATTGCAAAAGTTGACATGATTAACTAGCTAGGATGATCAAAGCTTAAAACATAACATTACAAAGAATTAAAACCTTTGAAAATACAACCAAATATGCTCTCTATATTTGAAACTTTGAATAAAACCCATGACCTAGGTGTTTTCTAGTAGGGTTTTAATTTATGCTGAATGATATTTGCACTATATTCTTCATCCTACAAATACTTTTGGTCTCATTGATTGATTACATAATATTCTATTAATGTATGTTGTTGTAGCTCCTCCATGTCATTTATGTGACATTTCCATTGGTTTTAGGTTCATAAGAAACTTGGTTATGCTCAATAAGCACCTTCTTACCTAGAAAATCTTTCCTCTTGATCGTTGAAATGTAGACTAGTATGAAAATTAATGAAGCTAACACTTAATATTTTTCTAGGTAGTGAAGTTTAGTCACCATATATCTATATGTGTGACATAAATAGGAGTTCCACAATGAACTTTGACATCCACTTTAGCCTATGTGGTAATTTGGGGTAACCACTTGCCATTCTCTTATTAGTATCCCAGGATCCTAAAGCAAACCATAATCACCATCAAATATTACGAGGAAATACAAGGCATACACCTCTTCTTTCAATGCTTTATCTCACTATCTCTTAGTGTATTCTTGAATTTTATCTTTACTCGACAAGGGGGAACAAGGCCAAATCTAAATTTGACTTCCTTGCATCTCGCAATCCCTTAGCTAACACCATGAAACCACCAATTGAATTGACGGAATTTAGGATGCAAATCTTTCACTTCATTTTTTTGACACTCTGTCATCCTACAATCTAACTTCAACATTCCTTTTAACTGCAAGGGATTGCATGATGCTTTCAACATGTCACTTATCGCCTACCCAACATTTCCACAAGAAATTTCATTAACTGGTCACTCAACATGAGGGGATGCAAGGTAATTATTTTGAATATTCTCTTTTATTTCTCATAATCCAACGTGCATCAACACTACTAGACACCAAATTGCAAGGGAATGTGGGGTCCCTTTCTCTTTTACATAAAATGTTACTCCCCATTCCTATGACTATGAGACCTGCAATCACACATTCATTGAGAGAATATAGAGAATAAATCACTTAATAATTTTAATTTTGCACATTGTTTAATGTACACTTAAGTTTGAGGGTTTGAGGAGTCATAATTAGGACATACTTGAGGGACATTATACACGACTTAGGAAAAAATGATAACCTGTTGAAGAATTATTCTCATTGTATGGGGTCAATAAATAAATGTTTGATCAAGTAATAACTTACAACTTAAAAGGGTTGTGACAGGTTATATCAAGTCAATATTGAAACACAATAAAGGATATAAAGCTACCAAGGGAAAATAACACTTAGAAAACTATCATGATAACAGAGTAAAACACAAGGATACAAGGATGTAACATAAATATGGTGGAATATTGAAACAATGAGGATATCGATAGGAATTCATTGGTCTGAGAATATAAGTTGAAAGAGAATCAAGGCCTATCATAATGGATTTTTGGGTTTAGGGCTTATCAAACTGATAAAATCAAGTAAAATTTTTACAAGTTCCAACAACATTATCATAAGTTCCATTGTCTAATTCTTGGAAACTTTACAATAACCCAGATTCTAAAACTTAATTCAAAACAAACATTCCTAGGATCCAAGTATCCTACAATTAAAATGAAAGTTTCACAAGTCAAATCCATATAGTCCACCTAATAATTTATTCTAATTTTCTAAACATTCTAATCATCCAAAATATTTAATCATGTTGTTACCAAGTCAATCAATGACCACCTAAGGGTAAATATTTTGACATAGTCACCATAATTCAAAACAATACAAAATCCAAATCATCCCAAAGTTAAAATTCTAAGACCCTGACCAAAATTTTAGACCTAAATCAAGCAATGATAATAATCATAATCAAGGGAAAATCAAACGCTATGAGCCCTATAGATCAAATCCTTTTTTTCCAAATTACAACAAGTATAATGAATATAATGATATTATCCATCAACCACAATATGATGATGATGATGATGATGATGATGATGGTAGTTTTTCTCCTCAAATAAAATATGATTATTGTGATGATGGATGGTTTTATCAACCAACTAAAATGAAATCCTTACAATATTGATGACGTTGACCAAGACAGAATTGATGCAACCCTTATGGAATGTATTTCCATAGATTTCCTACACCTAATCATCAACTCCCATATTCATCAAAACAAAAACCTCCCTGGTTACCTCACAAATAAACATCAAATTTCCATGATCCATCCATATTTAGAAAGGAAAACACCGTCCTCTATCTCCCAAATCCATCTAATTTTAATCCTCTTAACCTAAATATTTTTGTAGCATTGTAAATTGCATCCTTGTGCAATATTTTTCTCACCTAGGCCTTATTTTAGTATGTATGACCTCCCGCATCCATTTCCACCTACCTCAACCCAATTTCACATATGTTTCTAGCATCCTCTCTCCAAATAGGACCTTTGACTCAAATTTTGGTTTGTCTTGGGTGGAACAAGTGGACTAGGAGGAAAAAGGCGAGTAGGGACCACCTTGTTCCCAAAAGTCACCCCATTCCCCAAGGTTTGGCCCCAAATTTGAATTTTCCAATGGTCATTTGGTTTTAGCAATGATTTTAGACCCTTATCAACCTCCCTTGAGTTTTCCACCCAAAAATGGTTGGCAATGTTATATAAGAAAGCTACCCTCCCTCAATTTGGTAAGCAAGACAAGAAGTAAGGAAGAAATCTCTCAAGTGCAATTAGAGCTCACAACTATAATTTTGTATCTAGAAATTCAAGGAGCAACGTTTTAGCATTAAATATATTTCATCCCACCATATTCTCCATTGTGGCAAGCTTCAACAACCTTTATGCAAACATATCTTTTATTATTTCCTTCTAGGTTTTTGTGGAGTCATATTATTGTATCAATACTTGTGATCACATTCAAAGAGAATTGCATCATCAAGGTATAATACATCTTATTTCTCAAATCTAGCCTCTTCTACATATCAACATGCTTTCAATTTAGGTTCAATTCATTGAAATTTCATGGTTGATTCCAAAAGTAGAGTTTGGCTTAAGAAAACCACTTTCTACATAATATTTTCTCTTCTATGTGTGTAATAATAGGTGTAAAACACATGGAAAGAGATACAAACATATTTAGAGAAGGGCTACAATCTACAAGTGATTTTGTCAAAAAGTTCTAGGAACAAGGTGACTCGATCACCCTATTGGTATTAAGGAACACTGAGAGGAGGGGTGGATCAATATTCTGAAAATTTTAACCTTATTAAGTTGATTCTTAAACTATAAACTACATGCAATGAAAAGTAAAGTGCAGAAGCATAAAACAAACATCCACAACACCATAACACTAGGAGTTTATCATGGAAACCCAGTTAAGGGAAAAACCATGGTGGGGATGGAGCCCAGAAATAAGAATACTCTACAAAAGTATTTAAACTTATTAAAGGTTTACGAAAGGAATGCACATGCATTCAAGAAAACTTCCTAGAGCTCACTTCTCAATTAAAAAAAGGCTTACTACCTATATGATTATTATAAAATCATAGATAGCTTGAACTGATTTGTAACATCTACAAATGCTAATGATAGTTCCAATTAAGCACAATATACTATATCAATACATCATGCTAGATCTATGCTCTGTTATTAATCAGACCTCAAATAAACATAGTTCATGCACCAAAATCTACTATGCATATCAAAATTATTTACCTAATCGATCTTATATATCCGCTACCATGAATTCATCATCCACAAGTAGGTCTCAGTAACATTTCACAAAATAATGAAATGTGTATAGTTGGTCAGTCTGATCTACATGTAAACTATAATGTGGACCTAAAGTAATTTGTCACACACTATCCCACATGTCATATCAATATGATCAAACTCATAAATAACCAAAAAAATTGATCTGATAGATCCACATAGGGATATAGTATACCTTGTTGTTTCTCTTCATAGTTCTACCTGTATCTGCTACACAAAACACCATATCTTGAACAAAACATAATATCAGACATTGTGAATCTGGGATATGATATATTATACCTTTATAATGATTCCTTTAGGTTCACACCTCAAAAAAATAAAATGGGTGTACAAATCAGACCATCTACCAAAAACATTCAAGTGACATGTTCACTGTTAGACTTAACCAAATCTGCATTCAAACATTTGGTATGGTCAACTAAAGCTATGAGAGAATTTACACTAGAGTTAGTTGCCATCAATGATAAAACCTAAAGTATTTGACGAGTGTCTCTTTCCAAAAATCTCCCCCTCTGTCATTGATGGAAACACTCAGTAAAAAATGACTATGTCAAAATCAGTGTCAAACACTAACTCCTAAAAATCCATAATTTTGTGCTCCCCTTGAGTTGGATATGTATTTTTAATTGCACTACTCTCCCCTTTGAAATAAATGGAAAAGGTAGGGATCCACAAGCCAAAATTCTATACATATATGTGTTGGAAACAATTATTTAATTGTGTATTGTCCTTGATGTTACACAAATGTCATATCATTCATTAGACAGAGTCTACCGAGTTCAGAATGTCATATCAGTCATTAGACAGAGTCTACCGAGCTAAGAATGTTCAGCAAAGCAGTTTACCGAGTCTACCGAGTTCAAACGGTAAGAGAAGCAATTTACAGAGTCTACCGAGCACTCAAAGTATACTATATCGAGAAGATAGTTACTACCGGGCTCACTCGGTCAACAAAGAGATTCAGTCTTTACCGAGTTCATTCGGTCATCAAAGAATATATGAAGGAAAGTCAGTCTTTACCGAGTTCGCAGTGCTTACCGAGTTCAGTCGGTTACCAAAAGATTTAGCAGAATCTGCAGTATTCACCGAGCATCTGTTGAATATTATTTCTGGTCTGTGTCGACCTCCAAAGGTTATTATTTGTGTTGAACATGTATGCAGCCGACCTATGTAATATGCAATTAATTGAAACTTGTAATTTGGCCGACTTAATAACTTGAAGGGTATATAAGGAAGATCAAGTTGCGAAT
>MU227861.1:961684-984930 GCA_018584345.1 Thuja plicata | reverse complement strand
AACAGGGCTCACTTCAGAAGAGTGAAAATCAGTAACTAGTTACATTGGTGGTTTTCCCAAATTGGGTTTCCACGTTATATCTGGTGTTACTTGTGTCACTTGTGTTCATGTTATTTGTTTTATGCATTTTTAATGAACAATGAAAGGTTAATTTACCGAGTAACAGTAATATATATTGAAGACATCTAAGGGACTTGTGGATATAATTTTTGTGGTAACTGATTCACCCCTCCCCTCTCAATTACTCCATCCATATTTCCAACAATATGTCTCTTATGTACACAAAAAATTTACTTACTCACATCAATTTGAAGATATAAAAAATATTCAATGAATTGAAATCTTTGTCCCAAACATGTTTGAGACTCTCTAAGATCTGAATCTTCCCACAAAATGTATAAGCAATCATATCTATTGATTTAAGATCAAATTCATCTTTTGCATCCAATGTTTCCTCTTCTTCCTTCAATGCACTAAACAAATTACCCAACTTAGGAGTAATTAAACCTCTAAGTTCACCAATCCTTCCAATAACTCTATCCTTCTTAGTGATCAAACTCTTAATATTTCCAATCAAAGAAATAACTTGTCCTTCATGAATATATATATAAATTGTTAAGGGATCAAATGACTATGATAATTCTGATAGTTTCTTCCCATTCTCCTTAACCAAATTCTCTATATACTCAACATATTTAGGACAAGATATGCAAGCTTTATAAATATTTACTCCTTCATATAAAGCATATTGAATGCTTTTCATTCCAACTCCTAATATCATTATATCCTTAGCAATCAAAGATTTCAAATTTTTGAATTTGTTATCATCAAATTCATCCTTAACCTTTATCATTGCATACTTCTCAAGAGATTCAAAATGAATAATTACTGAATTAATAAGGTCCTTCAGTTGACTGGATGAGGAATCTAATGGATCTTTGGCATAGGTAGGAATTATCTTCTCCAACACATGAGATGCATAACTCAAAAGTGCATTATCTTCAATGTGTGTTTTCAAATTTTCTTCCCTTCCCTTGTCTTGTGAAAATGAAGCTTCATTGCCCAAATTGGAGAGAGAGAATCTAGATTTATAGTTCCTTTGATGAGTTCTGGATCATCCATTTTTAGGTTTATCTTCTTCTAGGATCTCCTTCACTACCCCAGCAGTGTCTCTTGCCTCATCTTTTAATTCTACCTTCTTCTCTTGTCACTTTCTCTATTCCTACCTCCATTCCAACTCTATCCTTTACTATATATTTCTCTCCTTTATCTATTTCTCCTTCATATTTACTCATCTCTTCTACAACACCGTCTTTATTATTTTCTTCTTAATATTTACCTTTCCCAGTAGTGGAAACATCCATCCCAAACTATCCAACATCAGGAATAGATGCATCAACATTATCATGAGTTTCTTCTACCATAATATCAATTTTTTCTTTAGTAGAACCTCTTTCAGAATATTTTATGTTTCCTTTACAACTTCATCAATTTCCCACCATTAATTTGTTGATTATTATTTTTCTTTTGAATTTATCCTTAGCCTCTTTAAGAATATGTTTCATTTCCTCCATGGCTATAACAAGACAAAGACTGCTTAATACTTGCTCTCTTATTTTATCATCTTCTGCTTTAGCAATCAACCTTTTCATTTCCAAAAGATCATACAATTCCTTAGGAATACCATAAATTATTTCAACAAGTTCCCTATTATATATGTTCAGATAATTTATAGTGGCCTCTTCAAGTAATCTCTTACCCTCATTATCAAACTTGTCATAAAACTTGTAAACTGACCCCAAGTTACCATGCATAGTTAAATTATTTTCCACATTATTGAATGACATACTAGGCTTATCAGATTCAATTTTCATCTTCTTACTTACTTTTTATTCATTAGATGGTTTTGTTTTTGAAACTTTGGCTTCTTTTTTCCTCATGGACTTCAACTGTTTCACCTCATCATCAGACTTTTTAGCATCATCATCATCTTTTACTGTCTTCCTTGTCCTTGATGAAAAAGCACCAGAAGTGACTACCTCTACCTCAAATAGTTTCTCTTCTGATTCAATCTACCTCTTTCTTGCCTCTCTCACTACCTCCACTGGGATTCTCATGCACTATTCTAGGTTTTCAACTTATTTTCAAATCTTCCTTTCTCTACCCGGTCTATTAAATTAAACATGTAACTTCAATTCCTTTTTTTTTGTTCTAAATCTTTCCTCTGATGGATCAATTGGTTTAATTAATAAATGTTTAGCATAAACATCAAGATTTTTTTCACCCACTTCATACCCCATGTGCATGATTCAAGATGTTCTAGGTTCAACTACTTCCATGAGACATTGATCTACCTCTACCATGAAGCATATGGTGTCTTCATACTTCTCCACAATGGTCTTAGGAATCCTCTCCCTTTACTACATTTTTCCTTGGATGTATTTGAAGAAACCCCATAATGCACTCTTCCCAAATTTATTGTCAAGCATATAAATGTAATCTCTTATCTGAACTTCAATAGGCCTTTCTTTAGACCACTATAACCTTCTTATACCAAGTACCTCATCCATGAAGTAAAATTATATACATAGGATCAATGTAGTGTACTTAAAGATTTGATTTATGTCCTTCTTGATCTTAGATAAGATCTCCATCAACTGTCCCCTAAGCACTTCACACTATTCATACTCTTCATTCTCCTTAATCATCTTATATGTTGAATATATAGTTGTTCCTAACATTAAGTTATCTCTCCTTGAGGGATATATTTTGTAGCCAATAACCATAGATGCAAATCTCACATCCAACTAAATGATATTATTAATTATAATTTCTCTCTTGTACCAATGTGATATGATAACATCACTAATAGTCTATTTCCTGATAGATTTTAGTATAGGGATTTCACCAGAACAATTAAATGTAGTTACAACCGAATAAACTCTTTAGTGATCTTGTAGGGTTTATCCAACCACACGAATTGCATGAATCCTAATTAAGAAATACCTAACTTATTCATTTTCATCAAAATTTGAAAATTTAATGATTTGCGGTAGGTTTTTCTGCTCCAACACTTTGAACTCATCTTTGTGATTAGAGTTAATAGATAATTCTGTCAAATAAAGTTGGTATATCTGTGAATCACCCAAATCTTCTAGATTGCAATGAATATACACCCTAATATCTTCCACATGCAAAAAACTATGAGGAACGGTTGATAATGCCCCTTTCAGATCATCCTTCATGGATTTCTAAGGGTGTTTCTTGAATTCTGGTCTAGGGCTCTCATTTATATCAACTATATGAGGTTTATCCATGCTTTAAAGTGAAAGATTTCAAAACATCATAGTAAAATACCTTCTTTTCAATTGAACTTAGGGTTTGATTTCTAAATCACCTCCAACGCCTTTGATTACACTGAAATTTCCTTCAAGATCTCTCTAATAAATTCTCCTCAAAGTGCAAAGTAACAAATGAAAGAGTAAAATCCTTTTTTAAACTTTGCACATCTACTTTTCAATGTAATTAATGCTTCGTACCCTAACTTGCTTGAACATTCAATTTTTTGAAAGAGATGAAAAAATTCTTCTACGGATCACCAAATTACCTTGCAAGCCTTCTAAATTTCCTCAAGAATGTCTGAAACATCTTAATACATCTGAATCTAATATTCACATCCAGGTATCAACCCACATTAGGGGGTTTTATGGATATTTTTCATGAAAGCTTCCCCTATGCCAAAGACCTTAATTCAATTCTATGAAGAGGTTTCCACACCAAATTCAAGTGTGGACTCAGGGTTTTAATTTCTATCACTTTTACTTACCCATTTACTTCTCATCTATTTCCTAACCTCATCCACATCAAATTTATATTTTTCCTTTTCATTATTCTACAGATAATTTTTGTTCACCAAACCTCTCTTGTTCATGTTCATATTTTTTATTCTATAAAATTTAGCAATGTGACCAAGATTGTTGCATTTGTAGAACATTAAATTTGATATACCATACCTGTAGTTTATACAATTTCCTCTTAATATACATTATTTAGCAATATTTCCAAAAAAATTCCAGATAAAACATCTAACATTCCCTTTGTTAGGAGCACTATTCATCTTGTATTCACTTGATTTGTGCCTATAGTTTTTGCATTTGAAGCATTGACCAGAATAAGATGTAGCATTCATTCTATTTCTACATTGTGCAACCCTATGAACAATTTTATTGTATACAAATAATATACCACTAAAATTTTGAGCATTAGGTTGTCTTATCGGAGACCTCTTAGGATTGTCATTCTGATTGTCTAATGAGGGATTACTTCGACCAGATCTGGAACTTTTACCTTTCTCAATTCCAATCACTTGTGTGTCACCTTTCATCTTTTGGTTTTTAAGTTCCGCATCTATCTTAGCTGATCTATTCATGAATTTATCTTTTCATTCATTTATAGTAGAAAGTTCATTTTCAAGAGCTTCAATCTCCTTTCTAAGTTCTCCATCATTGTGTCTGGCTTTTTGAATAAGATAAACTTCATGCTTTTTTTTTCCTTCAATTTCTTCTTTTAGTATCCTCACCCTAGTTCCCATCACATTTTTTTTGTCTTTTAAAAATCTTTTGTCTTCTCCTTCAAGGACTGATCAAGGTTCTCCCCACTCTTCTTTCTTTCTTCAATCTCCTTAGTTAGCTTCATCACCACAAATTCCATCTCATGCTTTATAACTTCTTTGTCTTTAGCAATTTGTTCACATTTATATATCTTCTCCTTCAAGGCTTGAGAATCATAATTTCTTCCTTTTTGATTTAGTTTATCAACAAGTTCCTTCCTCTTATCCATGGATTGTTTTAACTGTCCTTTCAATGTCTCAATGAAACTTTCAGCTTCCTTAAGACTCTTCTTCAAATTTAGGACTTCAGCTTTGGACTGATCAAGATCATCAAGTGCAACAATGATTTTTTTTTAATACTGTCTGAATCCATTGAATCACCTATCAGGCTCCTCCTCATATTGTTAGAATTCCTCTAAGGCACAAGGCTCTGATACCAATTGTTTCTATTAAGGAACTCTGGGGAGGATCAATGTTTTGTAATTTTTAACCTTATTAAGCATATTCTTAAACCATAAACCACATGAAATGAAAAATAAAGTGCAAAAGCATTAAAAAACATCCATAACACAATGGTTTTTATCATGGAAACCAGGTTAAGGGAAAAATCAAGGTCGGGATTGAACCCACAAATAAGAATACTCTGCAAAAGTATTTAACCCTGTTAAAGGTTTACATAAGGAATGCACATGCATTTAGGCACACTTCCTAGAGCCCACTTCTCAATTACAAAAAGTCTTACTGCCTATGTGATTATTAAAAAATCAAAGATAGCTTAAACTAATTCACAACATCTGCAAATGCCAAAGTTAGTTCCAATTCAACACAATATATTGAATCAATATACTTCATGCTAGATCTCTACTCTACTATTACTCAGACCTCAAATACACATACTTCATGCACCAACATCCACTATGCATATCAAAAAGATGGACTGAATTAATCTTATATATCTTCTACCACAAATTCATCATCCACAAGTCATCCTCAGGAATATTTCACAAAATAATGAAACATGTATAGTTGGTCAGTAAGATCTACATGTAAACTATAATGAAGACCTCAAGTAATTTCTCATATGCTATCTCACATGTCATTTCTATATCCTCTTGTTGGAAAGTGATTAATTTTGGAGTGATGTAGGACACTTGAGGGTTGTCATTTATGGAAACACATTTGGTATGATGATCTCTTAGAGTTGTTTACAGTTTTGGAGAAGCAGATTGCAAAATGACTAAGTATAGTAAACATAAATACAGAGTATAGCAGTACAGTTTTGGAAAATGAAGTTAGTATATGGAGAATTAATACTTGCAAGCTTAGGAAAGGACATTTTGGGGTATGTATGACCTTCTGTTAAGGTCTATTGAGTTTTGGTGTTGATCGCAGTAAGTTACAGTGTATTGAAAACATGCGAAGACAGAGTAATAGTGATACAGGGCAGATGAACAGTCACGATGATTAAGGGAGTAAGAAATGGAATCCAAACGTGCTAAGTTGGATTGGGATTGTGGATAACCTATGCTTTGGTAGTATAAGGTTTTTGAATTTATATTTACTCTTTGCATAAGTATTAATTTTATTTTGTAATGTACTTGAGGGCCGACTGGATAATGTAATAACATATATATATATATATATATATATATATATATATGAAGGGATTTTTTTAAAGCAAAGTATGGTGTGAGAGATGAGATGGTATGAATGATAGACATATGGAATGGATGCATTGTGATGTTAGGAAGATGTTGATGTGAGCTACAACTAGAACTATCTAAGCATAAGATGATGCTTGTATTGGTTACTACTAAGATTGATTGTAACAAAACTATATTTCTGATTGTAAGAGCAGTGTTATCAGTATACCTTTAATAGGGTTTTGTATTCCTCTAACAAGGAAATGTGCTAATGTAATATTCAGCTCCTAACAGGGCTAGGTCCCCTAATAGGGACACAATACTTTTAGTACATATTTGTGGGTACCATCCCCACCAGGGTTTTCCCTTGGTCAAGATTCCCTCGACAACAATTCATGGTGCTGAGTTATGTGTTGTGTGCTTATGTTCTTTTCATTTTAGTAATTATATAGTTAAGTTGGAAATTGTTAAGTTCATGTTTAAAGTGTTGTAATAATGAGTCACCCCACTCTCACTATTACTTAATCCTAACACCTCTAACTCATAAAAAAAAAAAATCAATCTGAAAAATCCACATAGGGATCTATTATACCCTATTGTTGTTCATCACATTTCTACCAAAATATGCTACACATAACTCTATATCTTGAACAAAACATAATATCATACATCGTGAATCTGGGATATGATAGATTATACTTTTATAATTATTCCTCTATTTTTGCACCTCAAAACATTGAACTATATGTACACACCAGATCATATACCAAAAACTATCTAGTATCTTGTTCACTACCAAACTTAACCAAATATGCATTAAAACCTCTAGTATGATCAACTAAAGTTATATGAACATGTGCACTGGAGTTAATTTTCTGACAACACATAAATCATCTAAGTAGTGTCTCTTGCCAACACACCCTAGTCTATGAAAAAGATAGACAACTCACCCTATTTCTCCCACTTTAGCCTTAAATTCAGACTACAGGTAAGTCATAGCATGTCTTTATCAGATCTAGTCCTAGAACTGGTCTACTAGTTCTTAGTCTCTCTATGCATACAAAAAACTATATTTTATTTTTATTTATCCCTAGATCTTGTATTTATGAATTAAATTTACGTATTCATAGTCACCCATAGTAAAGGATAATTGTGTCTACCTAGTGCTTGAGTCCTCTTAATCCTAGTGGATCATCTCCTTCCAATGCAAGAGAGGAGATAGACCTAAGCTTCCTAGTTTGTTCATGAGAGCTAGTGAACCCTATTTCCCACCTTACAATTTTAAATCTACCAATCCTCTACATCTTCCAAATTATTTACATCTATGTTTTGTGTGTGTATTTATTGTACCTGCAAGATGCAACACAACACTTCAATATGTCATTAGATTATAAATAAAAACATGAAATATTAGAGGAAAAGCACATAGAAACCACTAAAAGAAACATAATGCTTCCTATCTAAGAAGAGTGTGATAAATGCTATAATTTCCCTCAGATTATGCATAAATCAATGACATATTCAAGCTTAGAATGGAAGATTCAAGTAGAATGCAAGGTAAATGCTAAATCAAAGTTCATTTTAAGTGCTCCAAAGAAAGATTATAAAATTATGTGAATATTGAGCTAAGAATGCATTTAGATTTCTAAGAAATTAGAGCAGCATAAGATTGCAAATGAAATTCTTAAATTAGGGGCCCATTGAGCTCAAAATTCATTCCTTTTATAGAAGAATTTGAGGAATGAGTGGTCAAGATTGATTTCTGAAGAGAGGTGGAGATTGGATCTTTGGTGATCCATGTGAGTGATCCAAGTGATTTAACTCTTATTGGCTAATGGATTGACATAACATTTTGCAAGTGAGGAGTTGTAATTAGAGGATTTATTTAATTCCTTTTAATTAATTACTTTAGCCAAGTATTTAATTGTTTTGATTTGATTAAATAGGCCAATGTAATTAATGTGAGTTAGTGATGAAATCACTTTGATTTTAGAAGATTAAATTGATTTTAATGAATTATGTCAATTAATTGAGTAATTATCTTCACATAATTAGGGGTATGATCACACTTAGGGAAAATAGGGTCTCTAGTTAGAGTAGACCAAATTAGGGTGATTACATTTGCCCCTCTTTGAATTGATGTGTGAGAAGCACATTGTTTCAAAGCATGTCTGATGTTGAATTCAGAAAGTTTGAGATTTCCACACTTAATTGAAAAAAATCTATGATGAGATCAGTCTCACACTTGATTGAAGTAAGAATGATAGTATTGACTTTGAACTTGATCAAACAAAGGTCAATAAAAAAAGATCTTAAAGATACCAATTCTGAACTTGACCGATTGAGAATTGATAATATTGATTCCAAACTTGATCGAATGAAGGTCAGTACGAAGATGCTAAGAGTTCTGAGGTATCAATTCTAAACTTGATCGAACAACAATTGATAATACTGACTCTAAACTTAATCAAATAAAGGTCAGTATGAAGCTTCGAGGAGCTTGATAAAGATCTGAGAATATATAGGCATAGATATCTGACTTGTTTAGCGCTGAAGCCTTCTATCCAACAGTCCCAACTTGATCAAAGGAAACTGCAATGCCCCTAGTATTTTGATGATGAAGTCAGTTTGTTTCTTTTTGAGCAAGAATCTGATTGATTTTAAGTGTGATCATGCCCCCTCAAGAAAAAAATTGAAGGAAAAATAATAAAATCCCTTTGTAGAATGATATATCAATGGAAAATATCGATTGGATCAAGAAAGAATCAAGTAGAAGATGTGATGAAGTGAAAGCGTGTTAAGAGAAAACACAATTTTACCAAGCTGACTACTTGAAAATGTAAATTTTGAGTTTGATAAAATGATGTAGGAACAAGATTTTGATGAATAATATGAAATTTGTTGATATAGAACCCATAAAAATAATTACATAAAGCATGCAAATCATTTTCTGAACATATAGAGAAATTCTACATTTTTGGGAGACTGTCGTAATTTTTTACTGTGTTGTTAAAAACATCGTTTGTGTGTTTGATTTCATTCCTGATAGATTTGAGAAGAATAAAATTGAATTTTTATAGTCAGGGAAGAGTTCCAAATCTTCCGACATCTCAAAAAAGGTTAATTTATATCTCAAAATTCACTTTTACTCATTCACTTTTATCTTCAGTAAAACTAGAGCTCTACAGAGAAGATGGTGGTCCGCATAGAGAAACATTGATTAGAGCTTGCCTGACGACACTAGTGCCCGACCTAGTATGCACTGCCGATGAGTACATCGATACCTACCTGTTTATGCTTTCTGTTTTTCATTTTGTTAAACTTTGCAGTATTTATGAATCTTTTCATTCCTAATCGAGCCAATTCACCACCTCCTCCTCCTCTAGACCAGCGAGAGGGTGGTAGTCAGACCTGATTCATTTATGATATTTGAGATATTTTTGTATATTGATCTTGTTGAGATCATCCATTGTAATACAGAATTTGATACTTGTATATATGTTTCATCATGATCGTACTGATACTCTTTTGTAGACAGTTCCATATTTTTGATTTGAGTATTCACTGATATATATATCTGAGATAGTTGTTTCTAATTATGACATGTTCATGAGTTCTCTTTGTTTGATAGATGTTTAGATTGATACACATTGTGATTATGTACTTGGTCTTTGATTCATTACTAATATATAGATGTGTTTTGATTGATTCTAGATGAAAATGCTGATGTATGTTTTTGAGATTTTCTTTATGCAAATATATGTATGGATGCACTTAGGATGTAGAAACAAATGCAATGCATGAATGCTTTGTTTTTGTATGTTCTCTTTCCCATTTATGAATGCAAAATGAATTCCATGGATATGAAATGACATTAATATATCAGTAATATAGATTAGGTAGTTAACTTGGATTTTGAATGAACCAGGAAATCATTTTGAGCTAATTCTTATGTTGTTCTAAAAATGAATCATGAAATATTTAAATGCATCTACATGAAGACTCTTAGGATTGTCACTGATTTGTATACATTGTAGAATTTTTATCATCATTGGGTATTTGTGTAATGAACATCACTAGATAGTACAACTGTCACTAATAACCAAAGAGTATCATGAAAGTATGAATACTATGTTTATTGGATGCTATGTTGAAAATAAACCTAAGCATCAAGGCATAGAGGCTAGGATGACTTGTCATTTATCTCCTTTTTCTTTAAGAATCATCTTATTTTCATGTGTAATGTAAGATATGTGACCTGCAATGACCTTCAATATTCAAATCCTTGGGTATATAATGTGTCGTACACCTTACTTAGAGTTTGAATTAGAAACAGACAAGGAAATTGGTTCAACCTCACCATAGTTTACACATAACTATGATCAAGATATATGCGGCTATCCACTCATATTGGTAGCTCTTACCATAAACATCCAAGTTAGGTGAAATTTATAGGATCATTGAAACAATCACCATACGCAGAAAACCAACAAAATATTATGTCCCTTGTCCTTGATACTCTTTGTCTTGGAATAGACGTCATGGAGTAACTCGAAAGACATAACCATCAACAATTGATAATCAGTCAAAGAAAATTCATAACTGCTTACATGCCCCTAGTTTGAAACATCATCGAAACATAAAAGAGTCATAATCAAACCAAGATCAGTCTATATGTGTTTAAGTAGTATTGAGGAATACCGTTGATTCATTTTTCAATCACAGTAGAGAAATCGTTAATCATAACTTGGAATCAAGCAATATGTTTTTTTTTGTCTAAGTAAATGAGATTAACTTTGTTAGCAATTGCAATCCAATGTAGTGTTTAGGAACACAGTTTGATGATAGTGTTGAGAAACACTAGTATGATGTATGTTACAACTAGGTGGTGTTTAAGAAACACCCTTGTTTTTGATAGTGACGTTTTGATGCAAGTATTAAGAAATAATGTTTGTAGAGGCAAACCATCCTAGACAACAACCTAGGACAACCTAGCAAACATAGACCGAACATGCTAGCAGAGATGCCCCCAGTGCAGAATGACTATTCCTAAGACACAAATGTAGACAAATCCCAGGCAAGGATAGGACCTTTGTAAGGAATTCAGAGTCAACCAATAGCACAGGTGTGATCTTGAAGGATTAGTGTCAGCAGTGCATTGATAGATGGAGCACAGAGTACAAGTGATGCCTATTTTCCAGGTTTTCACCACTTAGAAAAGCTTTTTATTTTTTCTACCAAGATGTCTGTTTGCTAGGTTTTCGCCAAGGCACTTTTCTATTTTTCAAAAAAAAATTTCTTTTTTTTTTTTCTTTTTTTTTCTTTTTTTGGTTAGTATCAAGGCACCTGTTTGCTAGGTTTTCACCAAGGATACCTTTTTTAGGACTTTTTCCACTGTTTTTGGATTTTTTTTAGGATCAATTTTATGATTTTTTTGGTATTTTTTGAGAACTATTTCCACTGCACAAGCCCTGTCAGCCGAATGTCAAGCGTAGAACTGATTCAAATGTAGTGTATTGATGGGATCATGAAGAAAATTTACCTCAGGTGTAGCTAATTGATAAGATCCAGTCCCAAAAGTTGTTGTTATAACAAAAGGCCCCAGCTAGTTGGGTTCAAACTTTCCCTTTTGTTCTCTATTTGGCTGATTTTTAGGATTCTCTCTTAGAATGAGATCCCCTGCTTGAAATTGTCATAGCTTTGCCTTCTTATTGTACCATTTTGACATTCTTTTCTAGTACACTTTGAGATGATCAAACACTTTTTTTCTGCACTCATCTAGTAGTTCTAGTGCATGAACCCTATCAATGCGGTATTGTTCATCTGTAACAAGACCTTGGAGAGATACTCACAAAGATGGGATTTCTACTTCAATGGGTAGCACTACTTATGTGCCATAGACTAGAACAAATGATGTGGCTCCTTTTGGTGCTAGAATACTTGTACTATAGGCCCATAGTGTCAGATTTAGTTGCATATGCCAATCTCTACCAGACTTACTCATAGTTCTATGTAATATTTTTAGAATGTTCTTGTTTGAAGGCTCAACTTGTCCATTATCTTGAGGATAATAGATTGAAGAACAATGCTGAGTGATATGAAACTGTGTACAAAGGTCCTCAATATCTTGGTTTTTGAATTGACCCCCATTGTCTGTTACAATAGAAGAGGGTATCCCATACCTACAAATGATGTAGTTCGAGATGAACATAGCAACCTGTTTTCCAGTAGCTTTGATTAGCGATAATGCCTCAACCCACTTAGTGAAATAATCAGTGGCCGTAATGATGTACTTGTTTCCACTGGAAGAATTAGGATAAATCTGTCCAACAAGATCAAAGGCCCATTTTTGAAATAGCCAATGTCTTATAAAAGATATGAGTTCTTTGGCTGGAGCATGGATAAGGTTTCCATGTGTTTGATATTTGTGACATGTTTTAGAAAATTGCACGACATCTTTTTTTCCATTGTAGACCAATAGTATCCAACTCTTAATAGTTTCTTAGCCAATGAAAAGCCATTTGAGTGCGATCCACATACACCTTCGTGAACCTCTTTTAATGTGCAGTCAAACGCTTCTTGTTCTAAACACCTAAGAAGCATTCCGTCAAGACCTCATCTATATAAGTTAGTAGTGATGAGGACATAACTCGATGCTATCCTAATTAAAGATTTTTTTTCATTCCTAGATAAGCCATTAGGTAAGGTTTGATAAGTAAGATAAGAAATTATTTTGGCATATTGGGATTGGTCTTGGGCATTTAAGGCACAAATCACTTGGGATTTAGGTGTGTCAAAGGCTGGAGAGGATAATTATTCCACCAAGAAGTCATAGCAGAATTGGTGATCTTCCAGTTTTAACATGGATGCTAGCGTAGCCATAGCATCTGCAGCTTTGTTTTCCACTCTTGAAATTTTTTGGAATGTGATGAAGATAAAGTACTTTTTCAAATCTTCTACCAGCTATTTATAAGGCATCATTTTTTCGTCTTTTGTTTGATAATCACCATTCACTTGGTTGATAATGAGCTGAGAGTCACCATACACGTGTAACTCTATGATTTTCCATTCCATAGCAAGCTTGAGTCCATTCACAATTGCTTCATATTCTAAGATGTTTTTAGTTCATGGAAACATTATTTTATACGCCTTAGATATCTTTTAGCCTTGAGGAGTGATAAATAATACCCCTGCTCCATATCCTTGTTGTGTGAAAGAACCATCAAAATACATCTTCCATGGATATTTAGTTAAGTGCATGATTGTCTCATCTGGAAATTCTATAATCAAAGGTGCATTATCTTGTAATGGTGAATCAACTAGTTGATCAATTAGGACTTTTCCTTTGATATCCGTTCTGTCTACATACTCAATATAAAATTCACTTAGAATCAAGACCTATTTTTCTAGTCTTCTTGTTAATGTTGTTTTACTCAAGAGGTATTTGAGAGGATCAATTTTTTCAATAAGTATCATTGTATGCAAGAGCATGTAGTGTCTCAACTTCTAGGATGCAAAAACAACTGCTAAGAAAGATTTTTCAATGATACTGTAGTTGAGTTCATAAGACACCAAGGTCCTGTTGATGTAATAAATAACCCTTTCCTTTTTGTTTTCATCCTCTTGTGCTAGCAATACTCCAAGTGATGTAGTCATAGATGAGATATAGAGTAGTAATGGTTTTCCATGAATAGGCGCCATGAGAATAGGAGGATTAGCCAGGTAATATTTTAATTCTTTGAAATTGTTTTCACAATGCTTATCCCATTTGAAAGTAACACCTTTATGTAACAGTTTTGTGAAAGGTTGCACATTATCTGCTAGTTGGGACATAAATCTCCTGATGGACTGAAGTCTTCCTTGAAGCATCCTCATTTGACTAATATTGTGAGGAGGTGACATTTCCATTATGGATTTTACCTTTTCGGGGTCTACCTCAATTAATTTAGCTGATACAATAAACCCTAAGAGTTTCTCTTATTGAACTCCAAATATCACTCAGCTTGATCTTCTCAATTTGTTTGATAGCTTTCAGCTTGTCTCCAGTCGGGTAACTAGTTAAAATGTGTAACACATCCTTTGTGATCTTCACAGGTTGATCTAGCCATGTACATTGGTCATGTACTCGACTAAGTACTATCCTTATCCACTCATTCTTGAACACCTTCAAGATATGCAGTGCATGTGTCAAACCTTTTGACTCTATATGAATATGATCGCTCCTTACTTCACCATATGCACATAAAGTTTGGTAAGATGAATCAATTTCTGCTTCACAAATCTCCTCAACCTTACAATGGGTGAAAGTGTGCATGTCCTCGATCAATAGAACTCTGTTTAGAATGGACAAGAGTGCTCCCATCATGTCTGGTTCAGCTTCCTTCACAAGAGGTAGCTTATACTTAGAATTCAAAGACTCAATATTCTCAACCACAACTGGGTTTCGATCTTTGAGGGCCATACCCTCTTGTCATTTATACAAAAAATTTTGAACTAGGGTTTTGCATCTAAGACTTGGTTTCACTAACACAACTAGGGAAACACCAAAAAATACATTGAATATATTCAAATATGCTCAAAGTGGTATAGGATTACCTTCGCAATCACTCAAATCCTCTTTAGCACTCAGTTCTCCAAATTTGTTCACACCTCTCTAGAAAATGTTAAGTAACAATGATAGATGGTGCAATCTATATATGGATTTTTCTAGGTTTAGGGTCTCCAATGATATTAATGTAGAAATTAATTCTTCACCAACTTAATTTACTAAATACCTAACTTTATTTTACTTTTACTGAATAAATATGAAACATAAACTCAACAGTATGAATCCAAATGCATCTAAGTATGCTCATATGGATCTCTGCACATATACTAGGAACTATTTTAAGATTTGAATTTTACCTTGCAGTTCCTACTCATACCTCTTACCTGATTAGGTAGAATTAGTTGTACCCAATGCAGAGGAAGAGGTTCCTTCAATTATTCTGAATGATGTTCCATCATCCATGGTCTTTCTTATCCATGTCTTATTCATTTGATCTCTCATTTCTTCAACATTTACTTTAGGTTTCTTAGATGTTTCTTCCTTGGTAGGAACTTTTCCTTGGTACCTGCATTCTTTTGCAAGGTGACCTTTCTTGGGACAATGGAAGCATGCCATGCCATGGTTTTTCCAATATCTTCTATTGTTTCTGCCATGTAACAACATGTAATTTGCAGCAATGTGCCCATATCGTCTACAAACTAAACAAGGTATCCTTGTCTTATAGTCTCATGGTATGGATGTACCCTATCAGTTATTTGGCATATTCTATCAGTTTGGTACTCATTTTTCATTTCTCTTTTGTGATCTACATTCTTCAAATTTGTGACTGTACTTGTTTTAATTATTGCAGTAGCCATCAAACATTGGCTTTCTTGTGTTTTTCTTGGTCTTTGATCTGCATTCATGTGCTAGGTACCCATACTTGTTATAGTTATAGTAATGTCCATCAAACTTGGGTGAAATCAGTAACTTACCTCTTTTGCTTCTGCATATGTTTGTAGTATGTCCAAGTTTCCCATAGTAATGGTAACTAGGCTTATTTAACTTCAGTAAAGTGGAAGTTCCTTGACTGTCAGCTTGATTAGAGGACTCTCATTTCTCACTAGTGCTCTTACTATTAAATCCTAGTCTAGTCTTATCTATCAGTTGTCTCTAACCTTTAAGTTGTGCATCCAATGATCTCAATGTTTCTTCATTTCTCTTTAGTATCTCATTTTCTTATTTTTTAGATTTCATCTCCCTAGTCAGTCTATCAGCTTCACACTTAAGTGCTTGATTCTCAAATTCTTTTATGGATGACTCTATATTAGCACTCACTAGTTGATCGGTCATATTATAGTTTACTTACATCATCCTCATAATTTCACTATCTTTCTCAGCTATTCTTGTTTCAAACTGTATTTTGTCTTCTTCAATTATTCTAAGTGCATTTTCAAATGCTCCCTTAGAGTCAAGTATCTCACTCATTCTCAGTGCTTGTGTTTCTCGTTCTATCTTTTCCAAGTTCAATTTCTCAGTGAGTTTCTTGTTCTTTTCCATTAGTTCTGAAATGGCAGAATCAACTTCACCATTCAGACTACCTTCAAATGTTGTTTCAAGAGTATCACCATGCTCTTGTGTGGATTTCAGTTCACGACATAACTGCTTCCTCACTTTTAAGGACTTTTCTAACTTACTTTTCAGATCTTCAATCACTTCTTGTCCCCTCTCCAACCCAAACTCAAGACTATCAATCTTCTTAGATTGCTTGTAACTTTCCATGGTCATGATCTTTACTCTTAGGTGATTAAACCTTTATGTTAGGATTAGGTAATACTGAGAGGAGGGGTGAATTAGTATTACAACACGTATTAAAAATTTTCAACCAATTAAACATTAACCATATACTTGCATAAATGAAAAGAACATAAAAAAATAACATAATACTCATAACACCATAATTTTTTTGTCAAGGAAACCCTGCCCAAGGGAAAACCCCGGTGGGGATGGTACCCACAAGAATGCACTAAAGTATAGTGTCCCTATTAGGAGACCTAGCCCTATTAGGAGCTGAATATTACATAGTACATTTCCTTTTTAAAGGAATTACAACCCTGTTAAAGGTATACAACACCCTGTTAGGGGCCAACTAAGCTTACATCTCTTACAATGCAATTCTGTTACAAAGTGTTCTTAGTAACGAAAAAAACAACCATCTCTAATGCTTAGATAGTTCCAATATATCTCATCAATGATCTCTATCATCCTTTTCAAAGAAATTTGCATGTCATATCATCCATCCAATCATCTCTCATCATCCATGTATTCACTCAACAAAAATTTCTCCATATATATATATATATATATATATATCTTATCTCTTAACTAAGTCGTCTCTCTTAACCAAATATTACATAGTCGGCTCTCAATACAAAATACATTTAATAAAAAATTATCAAATGCAAAGTTGGTGCTCTTACATAAAAAAATTATAGGTTATCAACAACCATAATCCAACTCTGATTTCCAAGAGTCCATGTCATACTCTCTAAATCATCGCTTCTGTCCAACTGCTTTGTATCACCGTTCTGCAGCTGTCTATCTATCTTCAAATCTTTCTAACTTGTTGTAAACATTACAAAAAAAAAAATCAATCTTAGGTGGAGGTCACATATACCTCATACTATCTTCCTCTAAGATCTCTTGCCATAATTCATTGATCTCAATCTTTGATACCCAAAATACCTTTGTAACTCTACTTTTGTACTACGTCGATTTTAGAGTCATCAAAACTCAACTTCATAAGAATCGTCTATAACCTAGATGCGTTGCCATAAATGAAAACCAAAAAGTGAATCACATTAAGAAAAATAGATCACCTACCAACAATCTCTCCCTTTGGCATTGATGACAACACTTAACAAAAAATGACTAAGTGTTCCAAAAAAACAAAACTGTCTCTCTTTCTCTCTATTTTGTTTTTCTCTTTTTATACATTTTCTCCTTCTCCTTATTCATTTTATTCTTCTTTCTTCTCCCATTCATTTTTCTTCTCTTCTCCCCCTTTGAAAACAATGACAAAGGTGCATTCAAAGTAATAAAATTAGTGCTTGCTCACCATTTTTAGAACATCTTGAAAGGAATCTTCCAATATCTTCACTTCTGTACTCCATGATTTCAAAAATAGTTGACTAACATGAATTAGTCCATTCAATGAAAATGATGCAGTTTCTGCTTCTTTCAACTCTGTAGGCATAGAGTTAGTCAATGAATCAGCAGTCTTCTCCAAGTCTGATAGGTGTGCTTCAATTATAGATAGCTTAGGAGTCATTAAACTATTCAACAAATTGAATCTAGTTAGTACTATCCCTTTCTCATTATCCAATACATCTAATTTTGCCAAAATTCTTGTTACTTCCTTGTCTAATTATATTACATATTGTAAAGACGTTTCACATCTGTCCATCATACTATTCAAAGTTTCCCTTTCCTTGGTAATGATGTCTTCAATGTTATGAACATGCCTGATAGGATTCATGTAGTAACTGAATATCTTCCTTCCATGTCCAATGCAACTCTTAGCATTTGTAGTAGTGGTCTTCAAAATTCTCAAGTCCCATGAAATAGACTTGCAAACTTCGGATAACTTCTTCTCTGAGTAGTTCTTTTCTGCCTTCTCATCTGCAATCTTTATCAAACTCTCATAATAACCATCAAATTCATCAATTGTTATCTTCAAGTTTTTAATGTCATCTCTGTGCTGGAAACCGATAGGTACTGGAAGAAATTTGTTCACAATATCATTTTCTCTGGTTATTACCTTAGCCTTTTTGTCACCTTTTTGTTCCAATCTCTCATTGGTTTTAGTGAGTGCAATAAAAGCCAATTGTACTAGCTCATCTTCATCCATGCAATCAACATCAACATCTATTGTATTGTATTTCCTTGCCAAAAATGAAATAGAAGATGTGAATACCTCAGTTTTAGTCTCATCTTTTTCTTCATGTTCTTTCTATCCTTCATCTTGCATTTCTTCACTTTGTTCTTTATTCTTCTCTTCTTCCTCTTTCTGCTCTGCTTCCTCAACAATTGTGTTGTCCATACTTTCTGAAAATGGGTCCTTCTCATCATTAGAGGTGTCAAGTGTTATAGGTACACCAAAAACATTGAAAGATGGTTGTGTATTAACTTCACTCTTCTCAGCACTGGCCTCAGCTGGCTTCAAAATTTCTCCCATTCCTAAGTTTGTAGGAAAAGTGGTTTTAGGAAGTGGAGTCTCATGAGGAGTAGGATTCATCAATATTTTCTCCAGAGCTTTCTGAGTCTCCTCAGCGATTTCATCATATCTTCTTGCCATGATTTTCAGTAGTCTGATCTTAGTTCTCAGTAAGGGTTTCAATTATTTGAGTATCCTGTCCCTTTCTTGTAAATATATCATAGGTAGTATGTTGTCAATTTCCCGATTTCTGATTATTTCATCCTCAATCTGTGCTAACTATTTTCTTGTCTCCAATCTCACATATAGTTCTTTATGTACAATGCCCTCAACTTCCAATAAAGTCTTCTTGAAAACAAGTAGATGATTAACCACAATATATTCAATCTTATGTTTATTTGTCTCACCATACCTGTCATAATATTTGTTAATTATAACTAGCTTACCCTTCTCTATAGCTCTCTTCTCAATCATCTTTAACTCAGGCTTCCATATGTGTTTCTCAATTTTAGTTTTCTTCTCTTCTCTCACAGTAATTGGTTCCTTAGGTGATGTCTTCCTTCTAGATTTGGTGTTTACTCTAGGTGTAATCATTTCTGTTTGTGATGTCTACTATGATGGAGGAGGTGGACTATCTACCATTATTACTTCAAGAGTGGAAAGGGCTGCAGTACTAGCACATGCCAATCCAGAAGATTCCTCATCCATTTTCCTATTCACTTCTTTCAATTCTTACTCTGTTAGTCCTTCCTTTACACCACATTCATGCACAAGGTTATCAATTTTCCTTTTCCTCAGACCTCTATTCTGTTCTTCTCTTACCTTAGCATATTTCTCTTCATAGGTTCCCCATCTTTCTTCTGATGTATAAATGTCAGATGCAAGAACATGTTCAACTTGCATAGAAATTACCTTTGAAATTAACTCATATCCCATAGGGTAACACCATTTATTCCTTGGTGTGACTACCTCAAAGCATACACAATCAGTTTCAACCATGAAACAAATTGTATCCTTGTACTTATCAACTATGTCATCAGATATCCTATATCTATTTTTCATCTGCCTCTAAAGGATTTTGATCACTCCAAATAATCACCATTAACCCATGTTCTGTTATGTCTTCTATAACTCTGTGTGATTTGGATACCAATAGGTATCCCTTATTTCCAACCACTAGGGTGGATACCTGTAAATTTGTGTTCAATGTGGATAAACATATGTACCAATAGTGAGCCAAATCTAAAGGTCTCCATGCTATCTTTCTTTACCAGTTTTACATTCTCAAGAAATTGATGTGCCAATACTTCACATAGGTTATATTTTACATTTTATTTTACCATTCTCCATGTCATCATGATAACTGCACTAGATACCGAATTAGGTCTACTTCTGTAGTAGAATTTATAGCCAAGTATCATAGCAATTAGTCTCACATCTTGTTGAAATATGTCATTCACAGTCATTGCTCGCCTGTCCCATTTAGAGTGTGTTAGGGTTTAAACTTTCTTCTTCACATATTTTTCTGCAACAAGAATGATTCTTGTATTATCCAATATGGTAATCTCATGAATTAAATCACTACAAATATTCACAGGCTACTTGCCTATCCAAATGAACTGATCATGCACTCTGCTCAATAATATCTTGAACCATTCTTCTTTGTCAAATTCATACAAATCCAGAATTTTCATAATACTCAACTGATCAATGTGTTTGTACTCATCTCTCATTATTACTTTATCAGTCATATACTCCATCTCAGTACAAATATCATCAGTGCCTAGTATATCTTAAGACTTGAACAAATTTTTCTTGAGCTTATACCTAGGTTGGTCTACAACATCATAAATAACAGGTGCATCCATAGCTAAATGATGTAAATACCTATTTCACGCTGAATTCTAAGTTTTCACTTCAATCGATCACGTAAGGAAAATGTAGGATAGACTGAATCTCTCTTCTCTTTGATCTCCTTAGGTTTGTCATCATCAAATGGTGAAGAAATAGATCTTCATATGGTGCTTTATATAATTTTTAAGTTCTAAAAGTTCACTTTACCCAATACTGTCCAGTCGGCTGTAGATCTCACGATCAAAATATATGCATCGGCTAATGTTGTGCTCTTAACTATAAACACCATGATGTTGGCCATGCTCATACCTAAGCTCACATGTGCTCAATCCACAATCTTATTTCTTTATCCAATGCTTCCCCTAACGCCATGATCAACCAATTAGGTCGATTATGCTTTACTACCATCAGGCGAAGATCTAGTAGCATCTTTTGTCTCTCCCTGAACCAATGTCTCACTTGATTCTTTGATCTTCCATATCTTACCACTATTGTTATCTTCTACTTTCTTAAAATAACTGTCAAAATCACTCTTTAAATCTGCAACACTCTTACCAATATTATTTCCATTCTTCTGTGTATTCATAGGAGGTGGTACTCTTCTACTGTTTGCTCCATTATACCTGCAAAACTTCACTATATGACCTGGATTATTGCATTTGTAACATATAGGAGGTCTTCTCTCCTGATTTACTTGCAGCTTACAGTACTTCATAATCTTTCCAATGTTATTACATTCGTAGCATGTAGGTTTTACTATAGGTTCTCTTCCATTGTCTTGTCTATATCTAGATTGATTAGGTTTCTTGCATTCTTCTTTCTTGTGCCCATATCCATTAAAATTAAAATAATAGCTAGAAAAGGTCTTAAAAGGGGCATTACCTTTGCAGTCTCTTTTCATGTGTCCTAAGTCTTTGAGCATTCAGCTTCATTGAAGCCAATACCAGTCAGATCACCTTTAGGTTTCTATCTGTCTCTTTGTTCGTCGATCAAATCACTACTGGTGTGAAGTTTCTCAATGTGTTTCTTTGCCTCAAAAAGTTCACCTTTTATAATCTAATTGTATTTATCCTATTCTAGATACGTTTTCTTGTAGTTGTCAGCCTCATTCTTCATTTTTTCTAATGCACTATTCAAGGTTTCTTGAGTCTTCTTCTTAGCATCTTTTTGCAACTGAATCTCTTTAGTCATAGCTTCATTCTCAAGTTTCAAAGTTTCATTTTATTCTTCAAGTTGCTTCACCTGATCTGAATTGTCTTTGTCCGAATCTTATTTTATCTGAATTAAAAGATCCTATCTCTGACTTCTGGAAAGTTCAAGGTAGTCTCTGAGTTTCCTTATAAATTTCTCAGCTCTTCGCATGTTGAATCTCAATTCTCCATTTTCTGCTTTTTCTTTGTCATGGTCTTCTAGTGCAACATCAAAGTTTTCTTGCAAATTGTCCAAATCCATTCTGATCACCCTTAAGCTATTAGACTTTCTCTCCAAGGGCCAAAAGCTCTGATACCAATTGTTAGGATTAGGTAATAGTGAGAGGGGGGGTGAATCGGTATTATAACACTTATTAAAAGTTTTCAACCAATTAAACATTAACCATATAATTGCAAAAATGAAAAGAACATAAGAAAATAACACAGTACTCATAACACCATAATTGTGTTGTCAAGGAAACCCTGGACAAGGGAAAACCCCGGTGGGGATGGTACCCACAAGCATGCACTAAAGTATAGTGTCCCTGTTAGGAGACCTACCCCTATTAGGAGCTGAATATTACATAGTACATTTTCTTGTTAAAGGTATACAACACCCTATTAGGGGTCAACTGAGCTTACAACTCTTACAATGCAATTCTGTTACAAAGTTTTCTCAGTAATGAACAAAACAAGCATCTCTAATGCTTAGATAGTTTCATTCATATCTCATCAGTGATCTATGTCATCCTCTGCTCTATAATTTGCATTTCATATCATCCTTCTAATCATCTCTCATCATCCATATATTTTCTCAAAAAAGAGTTCTCCATATATATATCTTATCTCTTAACCAAGTCGGCTCTCTTAACCAAATATTACATAGTCGGATCACAATACAAAATAAATTTTATAAAACAAATATCAAATACAAAGTCGACGCTCTTACATAACCAAAGTATAGGTTATTGTTACCCAAATTTTTCACATGCGGGATAGCAGTCATAGCATTTAAAAAATTTGCATGAAGAAACATCTCTTTGACATTACTGTTTAGCCAATGCAAAAGAAATACATTAATATTACATTCATATTTTTAGATGTCATTATTGTACTCTAAGTATTGATTATCATTCCAAAAAATTTCCAAAAATTCATAAATAATCATTACATTGTACTTTCATACTGAATATAGTATACAAATGTC